>CAUYON010142875.1:0-37009 GCA_963573935.1 Arctocebus calabarensis | reverse complement strand
TTTTTTTTTTTAATAATTTTATTGAATCATAATTATGTACATTGGTGCAATCACAGGCACGATTCATATACATTCAGAAATATTTTGATCATACTGTTACAGATATCCTTCATGGCATTTCCTTGATCACTATATAAAGACATTAATACTCTACCTTTAATAAGTTTCGCCAGTACCCTGCTAAGATGCACCGTAGTCTTTTTTTCTCAGATTCTCTTGGAAAATAAACAGTCGCAATCATGACGCAAAACACCTTCATCATTGACTATGCTCAATAAACATTAATATTTGATGTATTAGGAAACAACTTAGTAATAACCACCTGACTCTTAAAAGATGAGGGCATTCAAAAAGAGCCCAATATTCAGTTCATATGCTCAGATTACTGAAATTTAGTACATTGCAGGGGTGTCCAACTTGTGGCACATGGGTCATGTGCTGATTTTGTGAAGACTTTTCTCTGCTGTGTTAGATGTCACAAAAAGTATGCACGGAACTTCTTTTTTGCTAATCAGCTGTCATTAGCATTTGTGTATTTAATGTGTGGCCCAACATAACTCTTACTTCTCCAATGTGTGGCAGAGAAAAGAAAAACGTTGGATATCCCTGTAAAGTCTTTGAAAAATATTAGAAAATAATAATCATAAAAATACCAAAGAGTCAAATGTGTACAAAACAGGCATGAGTCATTTTTTATGGGTTTTTCATGGCCCCCTTAGTCAGATTTCACTCCATGAGAAATGTGAGCCTGAGGCTGACTTTCGTCTCTACAGCTTCCCACAGTCTATACCTAGTATTTCTGTGACTATTTCAACACCCCACCTGGCTTGGAATTAGTCTCATCTTTAATAGAGTCATCTTGCTTCTGCCCGAAATACAAACACATGTCATCATCCAATGAGATAACGTAAGATAAGAGAAATTTTGTGAGGCCTGGTTACCGCCATGCTATCTCCCCTGACCAAGAGAAAAATACAAACAGCTGTTTCTGATGTTTGTAAACAACAGACAAAAAGGATAGGGATTCCATTTTTTATAGAAATAAAGTATTAAAGGAAGGATTGTTTATTTTTACTATAGGAGTGATGAAACAACCAAGACGATAGGTTATGGATACTTTTTAAAATAGTACTGTCCATTATTCTGCTTAGAAACTGAAAACTAGAACTGTGTATTATTCCGCAGCGTGGGTTAAAGGTCCCATTGGGTCAAGAACATTGAATGAAATACTCTGCTGTTTTCCAAAGGAAAAAGAACACATAATTACTTTCAAAATTGATTTTCAATACAAGTATACTCACAATCAAACAAAATTTGACCACCTGAAAAAACACAAAGAACCACTCAATCAGACAGACAATAATTATGTAACATTTTAACTCTGCTTGGTCATAAATTGATGTTAATTTCATATAATATAAATGTCTAGGAAGATAAATTTCTTCCAAAGTCTTAGCAACACTTTGATAATCATGATCTAATTTTCTAAATGTCTTAATACTATTACACCCTCTAAAGGATTTAGTCCAGCAATTATGAATCAGAAATCTCTACCTTCTTATTTTAGCCTCTAATGTTCTATTTGAATTTAAGGTTATCATGTAAGAAATATGTGATACCTGCTTCCCTGGGTATTCATTTAAAGAAGACATTTCTGTGGAAAATGATTCATTTTCATTTTTAGTATTAAAAATTAGTGTCTTCCTACTTAGTCTCTATATCGGTATTTATAATACTATCCAACATTCTTTTTTGTTTCTCTTTCCTTGTACACGATAAATTTTGGGGAACAGAGATTATGCATTTTTTGTTTATGCCGAGTTCCTGGTACATGAAGCATGGTAGGAGCTGAATAATTTTGTGAAAGGAATAATAATAAAGAAATAATTCAATATTAGATCTTGTCTAAGCTAAGAGTTTAGAGGAATTTAAAAATCAGTAGCATAAGGTACAATATAATCTAAAGCTGAATTATTGAGAGAGAAAATCTAATAGTGATCGCTTTCAATCTACACAGACAGGTAGGTGGAAGGAGATCTTGACTGTCTGGCTATCAATTCCCCAGTCCATAAGATAACAAAAATAAAATAAAGTCAGATATCCATTGAATTTGGGGCTGGTTTAGCCTAGTGGCCTTTCACAGGTGCAATTTATTTTTATAGTAGAAAGAACATTGAATATTTCCAGAATAACCTGATTCCAACAAATCTTTCTTCCATGATTTTTCACGTACTTCAATCTTTCTACCCTATGAAGAAAATTTCCATGTCCCAAAAGCCCCATTGCTGATTTTAATGATCCTGTTCACGTGACATAATTTTTTTTTTGGCTTCATTGCTATTAGTGAATGACAAGTGAAGGATATACATTTTAACTTGAAAATGTCAGGCATGCACTTTAAGAGATATATTTTTGCAGCTTTTAATGAGGTGGTGTTTCTTTTTGAAAGAAATACTCCTCTCTGATGCGAATTCTGTGCAGGTGACAACTGATATTTAATCAGCGATGGTTCTTGTATTCCTCGCAGTTCACTAAAGAAAATGTCTCAGATTGCTTTTGAAAAACTCTTAGCGTTACTAGCCCAAAGGCAAGATGTGACCTTTTTATTACATAATGAGAATCATTTATTATCTTACAATGTATCTTAAAGTCACAGACAAAATGCCACTTTGATAATTGCTTTCAATTAGCTTTGAGCATAGCATATATTCATAAAATGTCTTCTCTAATTTAGAGTTGAATTAGAGAAAATTGCAGACATAATCTACTTTAAGGTTGTCTCATTTAAGGTGATTCGTAGTTTTATATCAAAGAAATCAAAACGAGTAGCTTTCGAGCAGTCTCTCAAAATGTTTTAAGCAGGCTTTTCAATATTTGATTCTATTCTATTACCAATTAATTAACAAATTAGAAAGCTAGTTCATCATTTCTGACCTTTTATGCACGTTAACTTTGACTTTCATTCCTAATGATTGTTTTGAAATTAAGCCTTGCAGTTCGTGTTGAAAGAGAGACACAATCTGATTAGCAAGATAAATAAGGCTTGCCTTGATACTTTGGCTCTAACTGGGTGCACGCTTTTCTGCTTTCAATAAATAATGCATGACTAACAGGCCAGAAATCACACTGGATAGTTATATAAAGAGTTTTTGGTCTTACTACAAGTGAGGTTAGAGGCACCATGATCTTTACAAGGTGACTTCAGCTAGTTTTTATTTTTGCTAGTATCCTGAGCATGGTACAATATGATTTAAATGCATATTCTTATGTCCTTTAAAAATATTTTCTGAAATAATAGAAACTCTGGAAGTACATTTTACACTTGTGGCATTTCAGTAACTCATGAGATATTATTAACCTACACAGAGATTTTCAGAAATTGGTATTATATCTGGAGATTACTTTACTCTCTCTTTTTTTCTAGATAAAAATTACACACAAGAACCAAGCTCCAATGCTGATGGGCCCTCCTCCCAAAACTGGGTTATTCTGCTCACTCGTCAAAAGGACAAGAAACCGAAGCAAGGAATAATCCTGTATCGTTTTGTTCTTAGAAATCTGAATAGCATAGTAGGGCCATGGAACACTTATGCTGGAAATCTTTGAACCGTTTCAAGTCTCCTGCTCATGCAAAATTATGGAATTGGTTTAATAGTTTTTGTTACTAAGCTAATGTAAAATTCAGCTATTAGAAAATTTGCTGTCTCAGTTTTTATAGGCATCTTTGCATGAAGAAAGCAGAAGTTTACATGAAGTGATACTGCATATTTTTGTTGCATGCATTTCCATAGATTTTTATGTCTCCAACCCATCTCTTCCCCAATTTCCACTTAATAACCTGTGTGAAAAATTTGTGAAACCTGAAAAAAGGAGATACCATGGGAAATGTGATTCTCAGTCTGATTCCAGTTTAGTAATTAATCAGTAATGCAGCAATGACCATAATCATGGATTGCTGTATCTTCCTCTTCCAATCAATATATCAATGACCTTTGACCTATGACTTGTGGAGAAACCTTCGATTCAAAGGGTTTATTACATAATTGTTTATGATACCTTGCTATATAAAAACAATTTCTCTTCAAAATCTTAACTCTTCCAATTGAAAATTGAAATATCAGGTATAAAGTTTTCTTGTGCTAGAAAATAGAAATGGCTTTTATTTTGTTTAGTTTTGGTTTTAATTCCAGAAAAAAAGGTAAAAACATGTTACTTGGCAGTGAAATATGGTACTATGACAAGCCTTACTCCTTTCTGCTTCAGAATCTACAGAGAATTCATAATCATATCAGTAACCAAATAGATATTTTAAACCATGTGCCTAATTAATGTGTTTCCCACCAAAGATTCAAAAAAAGATGCTTGAGAGAAATGAGTTAATGCATAATTAATTAAGCATTGTGGAGCAAATTTATGGTTCTTATGATTAATTTTGTAATGACTAAGATGCTGAGAGTGAGTTACCCATTAATTATGATTAAAATTCTCTCCTTTCATAGACAATAGATGACACAACACAAAGCTCAATAGCTGATTCCTTGCTTTCTTTGGTCATTTATAAATATAGGAGTCTAATTTTTAATGGATCAGTTTAGTACACTTGAAGGAAGTAAATGATTGTATCAGTTCCTTTCTAGTATAAATTGGTACCTGTAATAATTTTGAGCTCACTGAAGCGAATCATGCATGCAATTAGCCCCCTCCCCTTCACCCACTGTACTCCCATCTCTGTGACATTTCAAATGTTTATTTGGAAAATAATGGCCTAGATTGTTGTTGAAAGGTGTTCATGGCATGGCTAGATTCTCTGACCGTTTAAGGAAATCATGGAGTGGGATTTTCCTCATTGGTTCATTAAGCCTCTTCTATGAAAAGAAATGCTCGTGAGCAGTCTTGGCACTGTTCGTTCCTATTGACCTGCATCTCATCATTGCATGTTTTATGTTTTCAAACATGCCATAAGGAAAAGAGTGCTTGAAATGCATGATTTATTAATTTCTCTCTCCACTCTGCATTAAAGTGCTAATGATTTATCAGTTCTATTTTGTTATTGATTCATTCATCTTTGAATAACAAATAGCATTTAGTGATTCTTTGAACATAAACCTGTGCATGGATTTATGGATTTCAAGTGAAATTGCTGTAATTTTAGTTCTTCAGTTTGAAAACTCAACTGAATACCATTATATCAAATAGCTATTCTCAAGCAATGTGCTATAATGGAAGATTATGTATACAGTGTATTCTTTCTAGTTCCAGGAACATTGGATGGTAAATATCAATCAACAATAAGTTTAATTGCTTCAAAAATAAAAGCTTTTGAATAAAATAAAGACATAATTTAGCATTCCCAGGAAACTTATGATTACAATTGCAAATTTAGTATGGCAATCACTTGCCCTAGTATAATTTTAAAAAAAGTTATTTGGCAGAACGGTAATGTAGACCAAAAGTAATCTCAAAATAGTAATAAATGCATTACTGACGCAATGTTACATAACACACACGTCGATTTTGCGTATCTATGGTTACAGGTAATAAATATTTTCACATGAATTGACAAAATTTTCTACAATGGGCAGGCGGGCTTTATGTCAAACACATATTTTGAAGCCACAAATTATTTTATATTCGCTACAACATACAATTATTTCTTGGCTACCTTTTGTAGTTTGAAGACGGCAACAGTTTGTGAATCATTCTTAACAATCTGTGCAGTAGAAAACTGTTGGATAGACAGTGGGATGAGACAAATTAAACAACCTGCCTGTAAGATTTTAATAATTGAAATAATGGGATACAGTTTCTCTTCAGTGCAGCTGTATAACCATAATCAGTGCTAATAGTAGTTACATTTTCAGTCAGTTGGATTCAGTGGGACCAATAACAAACTTTCAACTATGAATCAAATTTGACTTTTCCCAACTCATTTTCTAAAGATACTAATGTGCTTGCCCTTTATATACACTCCTCCTGGGGTTTGGAAAGTAGATTTTAAAAACCTACTTTGATGGTTTTGAAATCAGAGAAGACATTCTCCCCATTTTTATGACAGTTTTATGTGAAAGCTATATATTTTAAGGAACATTCTAAACTGAAAGTGCTATGTATATTAAAATATTCAGTTATAAATGTTAGTTTTACATGAGAAGAATTTTTCTTCTATGTGTGTTTCAGTGTTGGAGTTGTTGAGTCAATGTCTTTTAAATATAGTAGACATAGTGGTGTAAAGTTCTAAGTGGATGCAGCTCTTAAATCAAATAAATACTGGGGACTTAGGGCACTCAGAGAAAAGGGGGAAAAAGAGATATGTACTCTGCTACACAGTGCCAAGTGCGGCACTAGTAAGCATAGAGAGATTACAAAATAAACCGGGATGTCCATGCGTCTAAGAAACAGGGATGGAGGTATCTATGTAGAAGCAGAAATGTTAAAGGATACAAATGTGATTTTCCATTTCCATGTGCATACAATGTGAATTTGATTAAAAATCCTGGTCCATATATTGTGGTGAACGGTGATATCTTGTAGAAAGTGAAAAAAATAACATTTTTAACAGTTTTTATTTTAAAATAGGTTCATATGCTCAAAATCAGAATACAGCAAAGGCTCAGATGTTTAGTGTAAATAGTCTATTACAGGCAGAAACTTAAATCCAGCGATACTAATAAGTCACGTACATATTTCCACATTTTGTTCTCTTTTCCCTTTTCAGGGGGATGGGAAGCAATTGCAGTTTTCAAGGATGAATCTGTTTTGAAATTCAGACTGTATTCTACTTGAATAAGGAAAGACTTTAGATAGTTCCATTCCTTTCTGTGTGTTAGTCTGTTGTTTATTGGTTATGAAAAGGAAACTAGACTTTTTATGGCACATGTAACCTACAAAGAATTATTCAATACAGACCGTATATTCTCCATTAAAAGATTAAGCCCTTGTAACATGCATTGAGGTTGTAAACTTTAAGAAAATAAATAAAGCCCTTAATGAAAGAGCTTTTATTTTGTGAAAGGCATAAATCACCCCTTAAAACTCCCAATTAAATTGCATTGCATTTAAATAAAGTTTGAGTCAACTCACATTTGGAAAACTCTGTACCTCCTTACTGTGTTGAAAAACATGAAATTCATTTAATTAGAGTCTCTTAATTATTTTCTCAGAAAATGATATATACAATATCCTGCTTTTTGAAATAAAAATGTTAACCACTCAGTTAAGTGTCATTTATTATTGCTACGTGGGCCAGATTTTGTCGCTACATGAATTCCTTCAGCAGTTGGAAAGTTGACCCATCTCAGTGCATACTCTCTGCGTGCGTGAGAGGCCAGACACCTGGGCTCCTGGGAGTGAGTATTCGGGGACTGAATTTTGTGCCATTGAAAACCAAATCATTCTATTTTCTCCAACATTGAATCCCAAGTTACTGCTATGAATATTATCCCAGCAATTTCATAGATTCCAAGTAAGCTAACAAACTGAATGATGGGACAATGGAACTTGGCTTGGATTTTCTGGATGAAATCAATTGCTAATTTTATTTTGTATCATAGACCTCAATATTTCTTGAGCATTGAGTAGATGAAAGATATTTTGCACAGAAATTCAATTTTTTTTTGAGACAGTCTCACTATGTTGCCTTTGGTAGAGTGCCACGGTGTCACAGCTCACCGAATCCTCAAACTCTTGGGCTTAAGGAATTCTCTTGTGTCAGCCTCCCAGCAGCTGGTACTACAGGCTCCCATCACAACACCTGGCTATTTTTTTTGTTATTATTGTCATTGTTGTTTAGTAGGCCCTGGCCAGATTCAAACTCACCAGCCCCAGTGCACATGGCCAGCACCCTAATCACTGAGCCACAAGCCCTGAGCCTCAATTTTTTTTTTAAATAAGACACAATGTGTTCTCTAAATGTCCTTATATCTTTGGAAGAATTAAGTAAAGGAATAACCCTATTATATAATTGGATAAGGTTAGAACCAAGATAGGTAAAACATGGTCATATTCAAAGAGAGGAATATAATTTAGGGAAGAAATTTGAAAAGGCCTCTAGAGAAAATAAACCTGCAAATGGCATTTTTAAAAGCTAGAATTATACATGAGGAAAGATTGTAATCCTAACACTCTGGGAGGCCAAAGCAGGTGGGTTTCCTGAGCTTAAGAGTTCAAGGCCACCTGCAGCCAGAACAAGACCTCATCTATAAAAATAGTTGGGCATTTGCAGCGGGTGCCTGTAGTCTCGGCTACTTGGGAGAGGCTGAGGCAAAAGGATAGCTTGAGCCCAAGAGATGAGGTTGCTGTGAGCTGTGAGGCCATGGCAGTCTACCGAGGGTGACAAAGTGAGACTCTGTCTACAAAAAAAACAAAAAAAAGAAAGTATATGAGCTGAAAGAAGATGACCCAGTGTGTATATCTTTGTGATATTTTTCTTACTGGAGCCATATTTTTAAGCCTCTTAAAACTTTCACTGCGTATCCCACAATATGAAAGAAAATTGCTTTACCTTTCTGCTGTGCAAAGATTTGAAAGGGATAGAAAAATTACATAGTTGATAGTGCCACAAAATTTTCTTTCAATATTATGTGAAAGGTTGAAGTTTTTAGTTTCTGGAGGGCTTTCCAGCTTCCCAGGTGAAGGGCAGTGCATCCGGATGGCTAAGCCTGAGGGGCTCTGCGGCCAGACTGAGTATAGCTCTTGGGTCTGCTGCTTACTGGCTGTGTGATCTCAGGCAAGTTATTTAAGGTGTCTGAGCCTTAGTTCCCTCAACTGTAAAGTTAAATGTTTTTAAAATTACATAAATATATCAAGTAATTTAGAGCACTGTCTGGCATATAAAGGATAAGAAAAATCCAGGTGTAGAGGATCTTATTCTCTTCTGGGAAAATAATCAACACATGCTTGGTTCTTTCAGTGATTAGAAAAATAGTTGTCAACTTCAGGTTCAAAATAACTCATCATTGTACATGCAGATTATTTACAGGACATATAGTGTTACACTTCCCTAACCTCATTCTCTCACAGTTACCAGGGCATAAGCAGATATGACAGAATAACCTCCTTCAATGTGCAAATACAAGCAAGTGTCATTAGACCACCAAGAGAAATTCATTGTTTGACAACTTCATATCATTTTAAGGGCTAAAGGAATTCTACATAATGAGACGCATCACCTGAACTTCAGCCAGGCCCTTCCTGAAGCCTCCATTAACTTCTTGTTTTATATTCCTCCCTGAGCTTCTCCTTCATACATACACCCTATGTATCATACCTCAATCCCAAGTTACTTGCATCCAAATATATTCTCAGCACTCAAACTCTGCCCTGAGTATGCATCTTAATCTCCTGCATTCCCCCAGCCCACTTGTCTTTGGAAAACACCGGGACCTATAATGTTGATTGGTGCTCATGTCTGTCAGATCCTAAAAGTCCCACATCACAGTCCCTGCTTTCCCAGCATTCTTCCTCCAGCCCACCCAGCCCTTGCTCCTGAAACATACATACCCAGGGTGGGTGGGCCCTGCAGGAGAACCACCAGGAGTAGAGTTTGTGTGTGATCCCTTGCTGAGTGATCTCAGGCAAGTTATTTAGGGTCTTTGAGTCACAGTTCTCTAACTGAAAATTTGAAATATTTTAAAAATTAAATGAATATAGTTAATATCCCCAACCCACTACAACTTCAGGGTGCTCTCACACTGGGTTCCAGTCCTCATCTCCCTTGTCAGAGCCAGCAGAGGGGTGAGGGTGCTTCACCCTGGCAGACTGCACTACCCCAGTGCTGCCCTCTTAAGGCCGTGATGGAAACTGGAGAAAGGCTGAAAAAGCAGGTGTGCAGGCAGCAGTGAGAAGCCAGTGTGGCAGCGCCAGTGACATCATCAAGTTAGGGGTGGCCCTTCTCATGCATCCCACACTGCACTTTCCTGGTTAATTATCCTCCATTTAAGTCAGTGGTTCTCAACCTTCCTAATTGCCATTGTGTTACAAATGGAAAAAAGGGGTCGTGACCCACAGATTGAGAACCGCTAATTTAACTGTACGAGTTTGTTGAAATCCACCAAAGCCTTACTTAATACAGGCATTAACAATGGTAGTTTTATTAATGAAAGTAGTAGTCAACACCTAGATAGTGCTTGCTCTGTTCCAGGAATGATTCCACACACAACTGAAATCCTTTGAGTTTTATAATTATCAATAACATTCCCATTTCACAAGTTAGAAACCTGAGGACTATAGAAACTTCTGTGATAGAGCTGAGAATGGAATCCAGAAAGGCAACAACACACAGCAACGGTTCCTCATCTCAAATCACCATGCGACTGTCTCCATCTATCACCTGAAGGATGAGGTTCAATCTAATTCACTATAGTGCGGTCATAAACTACGGTCATGACTTAATTTGTAATAGGGATATTAAATAATAAAGTTGCCATCACATGAATAGAAAAAAATTCAATTAATGAATAGAAAAAAATTCAATTATTATTATAGCAGTTGCCACAGAATATTTAAGAATAGAAACCTTCTCCCTGATGTTAAGAGAACATTATTGAACCTCCAAGTTACTGAATGGCTATGAACATAATAGGAAAGTTAGTAGGGAAGTTTTTGGAAGTGTTTGGTGTTACTTGTATCAAAATATAGCTCAGAGGCAAGTTACTATTCGTCTATTATAGCAACAACCACATCAAATGAAAAATCACAACAGCAACTTCCAAAACTTAAGTGATGTGAAATCATTAGAATAATTTGATGGATTATTTGCACTAAAAAACATATCATTTGAAGGATAGATAGGTGGAAAGACTGATAGATGGATACATAATACATAGATATTGCTTTGGAAAGTTAAGTGGATTCTTTGGAGAATTTAAAATACTTATGGAGAAGTAACAAGATTCTATGCAGAATTTAAAATACTTTTGATTCATAGATCCATTTATATTTCTGTGTAGGCCTCTGAATACTTCAAATTGGCCTATCGTTTCGATAGTGCTCTTTAACCATGCCTTCCCCAAACCTCTTACTTTATTCTGTACATATAAATATGTGGGTCATTATGAAATTCTTGAGATACACAAAAATCAGTAACTGTAAAATCTGCGCAGACAGAAATAAAACAAATCCTTGCGTCACCACCAATAAGCTGAGCAAGTTGAAATTAGCACAGGCAAATCACAAAGAATGCTGCCAACTGTGTTTCTTGGAAGTGAAATAATGGACTGTAGGAAGCACCTGTGAGAAACACTTTGGCAATAAGGGAATGGGGAAGGGATTTAACCTCTTCAGTCCCTCATTAAAGAGCATGAGACGAGAACACCCACATTATTGCATGGTGGTCTCCACACCTGTGGTGTGTCACTTCTATAAATAGACGCAGGAGCAGCTACTGTGGGGATGAAGACTGACAGACGGCTGCTGAGAGATGCTGCTGAGATGCTCGCTCCTACTAACACTGTGACTTGTAAGGTGCCTGGGCACCTGAGAGCTGAACGAGACATACCCAGAGTGAAAATGTGCAACGGTCTGGTCTGTGTCCTGACAGTTTATTGGGTTGGGGCCGGTGGCCTGGTGTACCGGCTCCAAAAATGAACCATAACACAGTTGTCTCAAAATTTTCATAGGGACTTACATGTGTATATATATCGATATATTTATGTACACATATATGTACATAAATATTGCATGTATTTACTGAATAAACATTACCCATATTCACGGTTTTATATATACCTACATACCTAGGACTTCAAAATCTGTATCATCAATCCAATCTTTTCTGAACTCAGCCTATATTTTTCTGTCTGTTCCCACATCCTTACTTGAATATCCTACAGGCATATTAAGCCAAACACATTCAAGATAAAACACCCCTCACCTCCTGACACCAACCTGTTCTATTTCCTGCACAGCTTTCTCAGTGAATTTCACCAGGACCCAATTCGGACTCTCAGGAATCCCTTCCCCAATTCTTCTAGGTTCCCCCTCCTGGAAGTCCTATCCACTCTACCGCCTTCATGGTTATCAAGTCCATTCCCCCCTTACCATCACCTCGTCTTTGATCAAACACTCATAGTTTCCTGCTTTACACTGTAATCAGGGATAAATCCAGGTTTGGGGGGTCCTGAAGCTCATACAATTTAGTAAGATTTCACTCAGAGAAGGAATATGAACATACAAAGCACAATACTTATTTAAAAAGAAAAAACTAATTGCCCAACCACCTCCATATTTTTTTCTATATTTTGGCAATGTCATAGCAGTAATCCCTGTCAAGTCCATTGCCAAGAAGGTGCCTTTGAGAATTCCAGCCCTTTGGCCTCGGTAGTCATGGTCCGGCTCATTCAGGTCCTCACGGGGCCAGGAGGACACAAGGCTGGCGTCAAAATGGCCACTGAGCATGGAGCACAGCACCATCCCTTTGGGATCTTTCTACTGGGGTCAGGATTGGTGCCAATGCTCATTTGTACCACTAGGGGTGTTGTGTGGAGCTCTGGTGCATGTGGGGTGGCACATGGTGGCTCTGCCATGTGACCAGCTGGGCTCTTGCTTCCTCTTACAGTCACTGAGTTTGGGAAAGGGCCCATCAAGTGATGGACCTGGAAGTTTCATCTTGAGAATTCCAAGGTTAGTCAACCTTTGTGAGCTGTGGGAGGGTTCTGGGGACAAAGGTGAAAACCTTAAAACTGAATGCCCGTTTAACTGAATATGTATCAGGGTAAAATCACTTAATCCCTTAAGCTTCAGGTTTCTCATCTGTCAATTAAGGATAAGTATAGCACTAGTTTCTGGACTGTTGTAAGAATTTAAATAACGAATTTTTCCAAATTATTTTCCACGGGTAAACATTCAAATAGGATTTTTTAGCTACAATGAAAATAGCAGTGGTAGTAGTAATACAGGCAGTGCCTGGGTTACAAACCAGATAGGTTCTATAGGCTTGTTCTTAAGTTGAATTTGTATGTAAATTGAAACATGTACATTTACTTATTACCTGTAACAGCCTCCATTTCTAAGTACAAGTTGGATGTTAGTAAGATGTTTGTAACTCAGAGACTTACTATAACAACCTCTGTTTCTAAGTTCGAGTTGTGCATAAGTTGGATGTTTATAACTTGGGGACCGCTTGTAGTTATAGGACTCCTATCAGCAGCAGCAGTAAATCCTCATCATCCCAACTTCAATCCTTCCTCCACAATGCCATCTGTCTTTTTCTCTAGGAATAAGTGATCTCCCTTATTATAACCATTTTTGCATGGTAGAAGTCCAGATTCCAGGTAAGCAAAGGCTGTCATGAGCTGGACCTTGCTTGACCTTTCACATACCTACTTCTATCTCATCACCATTTGCAAAATGAGCTCCAGCCAACCTGTTCTACTCACATTTCCCCATGTTCTATTGTGATTGTGATCTTTAAGCCCCTTTCTTAAAGTTTGGGTCCTGTCCTTTAGAAGGATGTCTGGAAACACTATCCCTAGTGGGTCTCTATTGCACTCCCTGAGACTGGCTGACACCAGTGCTAAAGTTCTTCTTACTCTTTATTTTAAATAGTTACTTGTGTGATTCTTTCATTGAACTTGTAAGTCATCTGGAAGCTAGTCCTAGATGTCCTATTCACTGCTATTCCCCTCAGGCTATTTCATGTTATATATCCAATAATTTTTGAATGCATAAATAATAGCCACCAAAACAACTCTCAAGTTGCAACATAATATATTACTTGTTTCAGAAGAAAATATATAGAAATAAAAGAAAAATAAAGAATCTATATTTGGTAAATTGTAAGAGATTTATATCAGTACCACAAAAAAGTATTTTTATTATCCTCTTAAATTTTACTTGAATAAACATTCACTTTATTCTAATGTCCTTCCATCTCTTGTCACTTTCTTGATGCAATAGCCCAACATATCAGACTTTTCAATTAATCAAAAGCCAATCAGCACACAAAAACTTGCAGGGACGATCACTGGACCAGCTAAGGATCTGCTGCCTAGTGAGGTCAAGCACCGTGGATAGCTGCCTTCAGTTCTCCAAAGAACGCCGGGGAAGTGGTCGGTGCAATAATAACACCCCCAGTCCTCTAATAGTTCACTTCTTGACCTTCAGGACCTGTGAGTATTTCATGTTACATGGCAACAGGTAGGTTGCAGATGAACCCTAATAATGCTAACCATCTGACTTTAGAAGTTTGCAAATAATAATGCGCCCTCTTAACTCCTATTCTCAAGACACAAGGAACTTTCTACTTTTGTCTGTAGATCCAAGAAAATAATAAAGGTGGCTGTAAATGAGATAGAGTACTTCTGGCAAGTTAAGCTGTTTATGTTATGCCTGCCCCACATTTTCCTGTACATTTATTGCACCTGTTCAGCTTCAGCAGGAACAGTAGCTGAACAGACTCAGAGCAGCTAATGAAGCCGCCCTCACAAGCTGGGTCAGAGTCCTACTTTTCCATGTGGATCGCTAGCCCAGTGTGAAGCTTTAGAAAAGAAATGTGCTGACGAATGTTAACGACTCTAAACTGGTTTGTGTGTACATTACTTGGTGTTTGGAAGAGAAAAATTAAAGTACTTTGGAAATATTTTTAGTATAAAGGACTTTCTAGACTTTTTGTTTTGTTCCTAGATCAGAATTTCCAGAGTCAAAAGAAGGTTGACAGCCAGTGAAAATTTAACATGATCTTAACTTGAGTCCTTTATCCTTTCCGAGGTCTTCACTGTTGTAACTGAGTTTTAGAGCCATTAGAGACTCTATGGAAATCCAATTAATTAACAATTCAGTGGTCTTTTCAGTATGGTTTATTCTTTAGTATAATGGAAGAATGGTAAAATCGTAGTATATGATCAGAATCTAAGGAATGTTTCAGAATTCCAGTCACATAAAATAATGTTCCCTCAAGGGCATTATTCACCCTACATTTTAATTTAAGTAGATTAAAAACAATCAAAATACAATTTTAAAGTTTTGAAGGTAAAAATAATTGCTATTGCCCACGCAAAGCATTTTAGAAAGATGACTTGCACTTCTCTAACCGCAGCAGTTCTAAGAGGGCCACAGCCCCCAGGCCCCGTGTGACTTCACCTGTGACTGTGGAAGAGTCCCTGCACACTGGACATTTCTCTCCAAGAAAACGCTTTCCTACAGGGAAGCAAGCATGTTAATTCACACCCAAGCTCAACGTGAAGTGTAGCAAAGTTCCCCAGGTTCAATCCTCAACTAACTGGAGATGGAGTCCACCAATACATGTTCCGGCCCCTCTGGTCTATTAGTCTAAAACTTCCAAGGTGTGATCCATCCAGTTTCTTAGGAGATTCCCAGTGGAACTGAGCCCCACTTGTCCCAAGCAGTAAACCACTCAATAATGGACCCTTTTGCCTCGTCTCCCTCTCTGTTTCACTTTTACTTATTTCTCACATTAGCTGCCTGCCTTATAAAGTAGTAATTCCCAACTCCTTGCCTCAGGCTCTGCCTTTAAGAGAACTCAAATAATAACAGTATAAATATTAGGCCTAAGCTGGTCAGTTTTTAAAAGAGATCTAAGTATGAAAGGATCATAGTACCATGAACTCTTTCAACTGAGATTAAAAGTCTATAAATCAAATGCCTAAGAGGTTGAGAGGATGGTATAGGGAGTGAAGCCTCATAGGTGAAATGGTATAAGTGGATAGTAGATGAAGCTGAGATGATGGTATGGCAGTTACAGCATGCACACCTTGTTGAAAAGTAGTTGGAGCTAGTCAGCAAGCAAACTGTTAAATGAAAAAGACTGATAATGGACATTTTTTTCATTTTTCAAGAGACATGTCAAATTAACAATTTTATGAACTTTTTGTAAAACGTGACCAATAGAAAAATAAAACCTATAAATTTCATTCAGTCTATGAAATGTAATTAATCATCACTTCTCATTTAAGAACTTTTTTCCTTTGTAAAATATCATTTCTGGAGTTACATTCCTTGTCTATCTGATAATGTTAGACTCAATACTGCCTTATCAGCGCCACTTTCTCTGCTAAGAAGTCAGGATCATAGGTGCCGTGAATTCTTTCACCTGATTTTAATGCACTGATCCAAGAATGTTAGATGTCTCTTGTCTAATCCTTTAACAAATTTCAGCATGTTTACTGAATTCGTCTGAGCTCAAGAAACATCCAAGAATAAGACAACCAAAGTCCAGTGACTTCACATGCGTTACATTCTAACTGATACAACCCTTGGGCCATCTCTGTAAACCATCTAAAATGGCATTATCTAATCTAACAATTATAATTAAAAACGTTCATGAGTTATACTATACTTGCAAAACTTTTATAGCTTTTATGAAAGTAATAAAACAGAAGCAATAGCTTTCATATGATATAATTTGTTTACTAAGTTTGTAATATTTATTTAACCCTTTGCTCTTTCCTTATTCTACTCAGTTTTCATAATCAATTTAATTGACTCTTACTTTAACTCAGGACTCTTACCACTATGTATACTGAAAGGGATAAAAAGTCCAAGGGGTAAATGATTTATTTACATTATGTAATATTGCTATTTTTTTATTACTGGAGTGGAGGACCATCTCCTCCTGATGACACAGCAAGCAGTAGGAATTGACGATAGGTCTGTCTCTCCAGAATGCTTTTCACTACTCACTGCATGAGTGGCCCTCAAGGTAGAGTAAGTATTATAACTAGGTGGTCAGAGGAAAGAAAAGCACCACGCTGAAGTGAGAGGCGATGGGAAAGTACTACATGCAACTGGACTTCTGGAGAGTTACTTAAGAACACTAAAGTTCTACTTCTTCATCTATAAAATGGAAAAAACAAGACTTTTCACCAAGGTTTCTATTAGAATTCACAAATCATGTTAAATACTTACATGATATCTGCTATAAACAAAATTCTCAAAATCAGGGGCTGTTATGCATAGTATTATGAATATTATGTTGCTATAATTATCATCATCATCATTATTACTATTATCATTATATAGATGATAGAATGAGATCAGTTGGATGAGCAAAAGCTGGTCCTTTCCCCAAAAATGAGGACTCTGTTTTAAGTTATCTACACAAAACGTCCATGCATTTTGTGGCAATATTTGATGGCAAAATTTGAATGCCAAAGCTAAAATCTTAAATTAAAAATCCCAAAAATATGCGCGTCTCAAATCCTTCTGTGTCTTCTCTGTACTATCAGAAGGTACTCAGATTTCTCACCGTATTCCATCACCCACCTTCCTCTCCAGCCTTCTCTCTTACTCCTCTTTCCCTTTTCTGTTTTTTTGCCATATGGGTTTTCATTCACTGTCTAAAACATACCTCCTTATAGGACTGCTTTGGGCAGCCTGTTCACTCTGAGAAGAAAGGAAGAAAAAAAGAGCCTTCTAGGCATAGCAAACAGCATGTACTTCTGATAACGAAAGCATCACTTTCCAATAATACCTTTCCCTAGGCTTGGTTGGGAATCACACTCAGGAACCCAAATTTGCATTGGTGTCATTTAAATCCCTACTGATGCAGCCAGAATCTGCAGTCCCATGTAGTCATATTTTTGCTGCTGTTATACCCCCAACAGTTACGATCCAGAAGCAGGAAAAAATTATGCCTTTTGTTTGTTTAGCCTCCCACAAGTAACTACTATTGGTCAGAAAACCAAATGACAAAATTATCTAAGAAACGTAGTTTTGAGACTTCTAGCCTTGTAGTTACAGGAAATCACAAATATGGAGTGAAAACCATCAATCTGCCAAAATCTTCCTATTTATTCTCATAGCATTACATATCTCAAGTTTGTGCATCTATCATTTTGAAATTCACTTACATATTTTTTAATTAATATCTTTCTCAAAGGTATGCAATCTCCAAAGATAGTGAAAATTTTTTCACAGTCACGTTTCATTAGACTCAACAATTAGCATAAAAACTGGCTCACACTGAGCATGCAACAGATGTTAAGAGAATGAATAAAGGATATGACATAATTAAGTTTACATTATCAAAACATACTACCAATACATATTGAAAATGTAATTACTAATCATACTACCAATACATATTGAAAATGATCATAAAGTAAATGAAATAAATTATCTTTTTTTTTCCTTTTTCAGAATTTCAGAATGTTATGGTTTGTAAAGATGTGGAAACAACCCAAGTGAGTTACTAATTTTCTGTGGAAGGGAAGTAGGCTCAAAGTTCTTATATGGTAATGTATCTTTATTCCCTTGTACTTGTATAATCTGTTTTGAATAAGTGAGGAAAGGACAAGAATAATAGAAATGTACATCAATAATATTTTATCAAAATCACAGTCCAGAGTTGGGTTACATGTGTGGCAATAATGTGTGGACCACATATCAGTAGAAAACCTTTTGGATAATTTCAGACCTTGAAGACATTTCCACTTCAACTCACAGCTCTCCAACAAATTGCAAGGCTTCTGTCACATGTTCTTTACTCTCTGCTATTCTTGAAAGGCTGAAGAATGCATAACTTTTAATATCTAGTTGTTTGCTGGAGAACTTACTAATGCATTGAAAGCTTGTTTCACTGTATTCAGTCATTAAACAAATTTGTGACTTGTAATGGACTTGGTATAAGAAATGATGGATCAAATAGGAGTTTAAAGCACTTAGCATCTAAAAGAAGGCACAGATGGGCTAAATAATATTTTCAAAATGTTTATACATATTTGCAACTTTTTCTGTGCACTCTAGCAACATGCTATGAGCTGTATTTGCACAACCGCAAAGAATAAGTTGGGTTTTGGCTTGTAATGTTTTACATTACCTTAACAGATGTAGTTCTAAGTATCTGGCATTTCTTTTAATGTTGTTATATCATAGACATGGTTTTTTTCTTCTCCTCAATATGTATATTCTACCTTTTAGAGATTTTTAGAGAAAGATGAGTTTTGTCTAACACTTATTTAGTCACACACATAAACAGGCCACCTCATATACAATTTGGTATAGTAAATATAATTGAGGAGTAGAAGAGATTTCATTCATACATAAATTCATGCTAATTATAAGACGTTGAAATGTGTGTTAATAATAGCAGTTTAAAGGCATTATTGGAAAACGCTTACTTGGTTGTAACTTTATATTATTTTGTCTTTTTATAGCCTAAGAAAACACACAAGCAAAGAGAGAGGACCTCCGTTGTTTACGTGTCTAGAAGGTCAGTGGTGGCCCTGTAGTAAAAGTTATTTCTTATTTAAATAATGCATAAATTAAGATTTCTACATCATACTTTGGTTTGAAATTATTTATTTTTCATTATTAATTAACATAATATTAATATTTTGGATCAATGGATTTTGTAAATTTAAGAAAAAACCCTTGCTCTTTTTTTAGATTTTATTCTCCTACAAATGCTCCAAACTAAAAGCTTATATCAACTTCAGAGATAGGAAAATAGAAGACAATAGCATCAAATTAACATTCCTCTTCAAACTTTGATCTTCCATTTTTTTCTATTTAAAATGTTTTCTTGAAAAGTAAAATAACATCTAATTGTACAGATATTTTGGAATTTTATTTTTAAGTTCAAAAGGCTTTTTAAAAATTTTACCTTATTTTAGTTTTAAAGTTATTCATTCTTTTTTCTAAGCCTTAGGGAATTGCATTTCAAATATTTAAAAATTATTCTCACACTCTAGTATTATTGAATAACAGTATTGTTTATTTTCTTTCATGTATTTAATTCCTATTAGAATTTTAATTGCACATTTTATAATAAAAAATTACTTAGAGCTGGAAAATCCCCTTACTAAACATTTTTTTTTTCTATTATGCCTATGTAAAGTTAAGGTTTTGGCCACGTTCTTATAGTTAACTAACGGTAAAGGTAGGAATAGAACACTACATACTCAGAACTACTCTTATTCTCAGAAATAATTTAAATTGGCAAAAAAAAAAATACACAGGAAAAAAGCCTCTGAGGCTCTTAAAGGAATTATTGTCAAACCTGAATTGTGTGATAGTTATTTCCAAAATATTTGGTTTTAGAGTACAGTATGACTAATTTTAGAAGCAATTTACATAATTATGTTTTATTAGGCAAATATTAAAATTGCTTTGCTTCTCCTGAATAAACAATGCCTAATGATAATGGGGATAATTGAGAAGTGGGGCCGACCATAGTTGGCAATTTTTTTCAGAATTTTAATATATTTCTTGGATAAAATGCAAAACCCCAAATCACTGTAATTGAAATAGCTAAAAAATAACAATGATGGCAGAAGAAAATGTATGATGCACAAATTTATATTAACTATTGAGATATTATTCGTTATTTTAAAAGTTTAGGCTCCCAGATGCCATTGAGATTTGGGGGTTTATCTCCACAATGGTCAGAAAAAGAAAGGCTAACATCATAGTATTATTTGACTTTAGATAGGAAAGGGCATACTTTTCTTTCTCCATTGCAATAAAAACCAAATTCACTTATTAAAAGATGATTTGAAGCTATTTTTATCAATATGATAGAGTTCCCTAATGCAACACCTAAAAGGGTAAATATTTATGTATATTTTGTAATATGCTAACTCATGTCTAGCTTTGCTTTACTAACTTAATGCAAATTTTAAATTAAGGCCAAAAGTCTCCAAGTCTTGTCTTGGCCCTTTGGCCTTGCGTGGAAATGCCAGGGAAGTGGACCTTTCTTTCTTCTGCCACTGCCTGGCTCACTCTCCTTCTCTTCTGCAGGTGGTGTCTGGACCTCTTCCGAGTGTGCGTTCAGTGAACCAGCAGGGTCCTTGTTCTGATTACATATATAAGCTAAAGGCAGATAGAGGAGAAAATGGGTATGTGTTTAGTCTTTGAATTTCTTTTCTTTTCTTTCTCTCTCTTTTTTTTTATTTGCAGTTTTTTTTTGACCGGGGCTGGATTTGAACCCACCACCTCCAGTATATGAGGCCAGCAGCACCTTACTCCTTGAGCCACAGGTGCCACCCTAGTCTTTGAATTTCTTCATCAATCTAGAATTCAGATCATTGCATATTTATTTTTCCACTGATTGTTCACTTTTTCACTTGTCCTATTAGCACAGAAGCTAATCAACATCCCCCTTCTTGGAAAGGCATCCCCAGAACACTGTAGTATGAGGCAAAGGGAGCAGGAGATGGTGCAAAGCGAGGCCAAGATGAATCCTAGCACTTACAATTTTGACCTTGTTACACCCACTAGATGACACCTTTGAAGCCTTTCTTGCAGAGCACACCAAACTTCGTGGGGTGTGGATGCCTATGCTGCAGGAGTGAGGATGTCCCCTTTGTAGGTCTTAGGGTTGCATTTTCATTCCTTTACCCACGATGGTTGGCCATTATTCCTCAAAATATAACACCAGGTCGTGATTGCTCTGTTGGGTAAAAATTGTACTCATACCAACTCTCCATTGCCTGTTAGACCTTTATCTTAGATGAAACACTAACTTAGTCTCTATCACTCCTCAAAGATATTTATCAGCCTGGTTTTCTTTCCCTGGCAGTAGACCTTTCTGAAAATATCTTGTTCTGTTCTCATTTTTTTACCTTGAAATCTTTGAGAGCAAGGAGTTGAGATCCTGTCCACTCTCTCACAAAGATGCCCAGTTTCCTTCTTTTCTGTGACCAGTGAGAAAGAGCAAGGACCTTAGGAAATCACAGTCATCAAGGAGTCACAAGAAGATCTAGTATATCCTTTTACAGGTTCCCACCTCACTCAACTCCTCCCCTTCACATTCCAAAATTTAGGTGTCTACCTACAGCTTCTCCTAAGAGATACAAATAAATACATAAGGCACGCTTGCAGAAAAGTCCTTTTAATACCAGCGTGTGTAGCCCAGACTGACCTGGCTCAAAATTATCCTCAAAGCTTATATCCCTTCCACACTTTCATCTTCCTTTCAGGATTCTCTTGCCAATGCCAACTGTAGATTGCTGCATGCTGACAAAAAAGTGATTAATGTTTCCCACTGAAAGAAATCTTACTGTTGCAGTGATGAGGCAACTTATAACATTATCCATGTTAGTGCAATATTTATAACCAAATCATTTATGTTTAGGAGTTTAGTTTTTAACAAAGTGCTTCCATTAAGAAAAGGCCTTAGGTAGCAGAACACTCAATGGGTTTGCAGTGAGGTATACTTAACTCCAAAATTCTGAGAAAATGGAAATAAAAAGAGAAATAAAAGAAGCAATAAAATAACTATGCAATGATAAATGGGAAGAGATGTAAAAGCTGCTCTTGTGCTCATAGGTGTTACTGTATTTGTACTCTGCCATGTGGAAAATGAAATGAATGATGTAGCTCATATTTAGAGAGAGTTTGTCATGAACTTGAGTAATATAAATAATGGATACTGATTTTTTTTTAAGTTATGCATAGTGAAACATCAAAGGAAATTCCAGGAAAAAGAAAAGTTATTCGGACTTCAACCAGTTTAAAAAGTAAATCTGTTACATAACAAATAGTTCAGATGTCATCAAAAGCAGACGCCAGTGAAAGTTTTTACTACTGAACTCAATAGAAGGAAGTATCATCTGTGACCATTTTCTTCAGTGAAAAAGGAAGCCAGCCAGCTCCTTGGGATTCAAGCCCATGGTGTCTGAAGTAAAACCCACAGTCAGAAATCAATTCAAATGCAGAATAGAGAAACTCTTGAGAAATTCTAAAAGAAGATGCTTAAAAAGTACAGTATAGTTACTTGCATATCACAAAGGAGACTGAAGTACATTAAATGAAAGAGACAATTGAAGGGTTCAATTTTTTGGTACATCTAATTTGATTTGGAATAAGTCGAGTTTAATTTAGGATAGTATGCACAGTGTTTCTATTTTTCTTTTTAAAAGTCAGTAGCTTTCTCACATTTCTGATATAAAAACATACATATACATATATTTATTTGCCTACATAGACACAGCAGTTCACACTCACACCTAGCTTTCCAACCTTCCTGCTTTTGTTTATTTACTGTCCTGTATCGTAGCTAGATGTCATCATTATTCATTCTGAAATGAGACTGGCTACTTATCAAGCATTCATCAATGCTAAGAAAAATTTATTTTCAATTTCCCAGTGGCTTTGTATTTAATACAATTTGCTTCAATATCAAATCAAAATGATTATTTTCCTTTTCCATGAACTATTTTCTTAGTCATTTGCTGATGGTGTTATTTTTTCATCCAGAAATGCAACAATTCTTTGGTGTGTAATTCAGAGTAAATAAATTATCACCAGACATATGTTTTGGTAACCAAAGTGCTGAAGTTAGCAAATACCACAATCTGCATTTGACTTCTGTGCCTTTCCTGTTATTTACCAAGTGTCTCCTTCTGTGCCATAAATAATTTAGAGTTCAAAGTGAATGATGCCTCTAAATGCTAGAAAGTCCCAAATCACCTTTATGTCATTTGCTAATTTTTCCTCATATAACCGTAATCTGAGACCACTCCACTTACCCTCTAATTTAAAGCAAAAGTCTTCCTGTAATGCGAACTTTAAGCATTTTTATAAAAAGAGGTATAAGAGTAAATTTAATGAATTTAATTTAATTCACATAATGTGAATTATAGAATACAGAATATTTTTGTATGGATTATTGCTACTGACACTACAGTTTCACGTACAATTCATGCAGAAAAAATCTTGCTTAATATGACCAAAACTAGTAAGAGTATGTAAACAATCAACACAAATTGATTTGGAAAAGGTTTTACTAATATCTGTAATTCAACAGTGGCATTTAAATATAAGACAATATATATGTACATGATTTAAGTCACTACATATATAACAACCCAGAAACCCTTGAAAGAATAAAATTACAAATCTAATGGAATATTTCTTGTAAAGATGTCTTACAAATAATTTTAAATATTCATTTGGGCATGTTGTGAAAACAACATAGCTGATTCTTTACAGTAGAAGGACACATTTTGCTACTTGATTGTGGTGATGACCTTATACTGAAAAGTAACCATTTCAAATTTGTTTTTGGTATTTTTATTTCTGTGACCTTGAAATCATGAATAAGAAGGATCTAACAGATGATCTAGCCTATAATCTTATTTTCATAATTAACAAGAGAATTCCAAAAAGTTTTTCCATTCCCAAAGTTATTATACTAACTTTGATTGCAATAGTTGGAATTAAAACCCCAAGATTCTTGTGAGAGAAGGTTTTTCACAAACATAGACCATAGATAATTTATGGTATTGTTATTAAAGTGTCATTATTAAAAACAAAGAGTACTTCAAAACAATATTAATATTGAATTTCCTGC
This sequence comes from Arctocebus calabarensis, assembly GCA_963573935.1. Lineage (NCBI taxonomy): Eukaryota > Metazoa > Chordata > Mammalia > Primates > Lorisidae > Arctocebus > Arctocebus calabarensis. The sequence continues at coordinate 12,759 of CAUYON010142875.1, read as the reverse complement.
CAGAAATTTAAATGTCTTACTTACCTGAAACTAAAATATGAAAACTTCTTATGTTTCTCTTCTTAGTTAGATTAGAAAATAATCAAGACATTTAAGGAAATGAGCTATCTAAGCTTGCTGCCTATTTATGTACATGGATTGCATCTGTTTTTTCTTTATCTTCGCTGTTAATAATAGCAATATGTAGCAGCAAGCCAGAAGAAGAACACAGCACTGTAGCTTTCTATGTGTGTTTATTCATTTAAAAAGTGTAGGTAGTTACTGATGTTGCAGTGCTTTTTGTGAGAATTAATTGTGATGATGTATGTAAAGAATTTAAAGGAGTGTCTACATAATAAAAGTTCAATACACTAGTATTTCATTACTGTTATTAAGTGCTTGGCTTTACTAAATTATCATCTTCCCTAATATTATCTGATTCAATTACTCCATTTGATATCTTTTCTTGTTCATTTCCATAAACTTTTTAGCAACCACATGCCTCTTATTAAACTACAGTAACCTCATTATTTTAAAGGGAAAGAGATTAATATAATATCTCTCAAGCAACCACAATAAACCAAATACTGCCATTGATGTTCATGTATCACTCAATTTATTTTCACAATAATCCTACAAGATAGATTTGAAAACTCCCCATTATCTAAGCACAGACACCCAGTTCAAAGAGATTAACTTGACCCAAACACTGAACACTATAGGAGATGCTGAATTCAGACCTAACTGGAACAACTTTGGAAGCCACCAAATTTCCAGTTTATTAGGAAGCTTCAACATCTAAAAAAATGTCTTAAAATTCTGTCTTACTCTCCTAGCATAAAAATCAATTTTGTTTGAATTTCATACAGTTACATCCTTCCATGTCACCTAACACCCATGAAAAATGACTGGAATCAATTTCTAAACACTGATCCCATTTCTTTTGGACTGTGCATGAGGAGGCAGTTATTAGGACTATGGACTGTGAAGCTGCTATTTGCTATAACCTCACATGCTTTTGTACTTCTTTTATCCCAATTAAATGCCAAATGCAAACATTATATTACCCGCCCCATACTCACACATACAGGCCACATACACATACGTGCACACACACACCAGGAACCATCTGCCTCATTCCTTTTTGAAAGGCTAGAGCTTTCTTTCTATGAGAAGAATCATTCTTCTCCGCACATAATCTTCTGATGAAGCCCCTTCTAGGAATGACTAAAGAAAGCAACACAGCATTCAAGACACTTCCTCTGGACTTTCATAGGCCCTGTCAAATAATTCATTAATTCCAGATGCTGGAAATTTATGTCTGAGGAAGTGAGAAGATAAGTTCCTTCCTTTCGCTGTATGTCCCAGGTAAAATGCTAAACTATATCTAACAATTGTAATAACCATATGCAATTGATGCTATTCCTTAACCCTATTTTCCAAATAGGTAAACTCAGAGAAGCAGAGCAAATAACCCAAAGCAAAAGAGTTTGTGAATACTGTATTATTTCCCCCATTCCCTGTAGGAATGTTTTCAAGTTCTGCCTTATAAACACTTATTGGGTAAGCAAACTCCTGAGCTAGTCAGACCTGGTCATCACCTTAGAGAATCTCCACCAAAAATGTTGAGAGTATTTCCTCTTTCCATGTTCTTCAAGCTTTTCCAACAAGAAAATAGGGAATCAGGTATTCCAAAGTGTATATATTGAAAATTAGAACCTATGATATGATATGATCATCTCTCTATGATTATTAGGTCAAGACAGTCTTACTAGCCAACCACCCTCTAAGCAAGAGCAGACACTTTGCTTCATGAAGATAACTCTTACGGTTTCCCTTCTATTTATTCAATGTGCTATCTTCTGAAACCACAGTGTTTACATAAAACAAAAGGAAAATCTCTGTGAAGTTTACACTGTAAAATTTACTATGTAGGCTGTCAGAAACTTTCCAATAGATGAATAAAAACCTTTTGAAAGTTTAGGTATGATGCATGTTGTCTGGGAAATTTGGGGCTTGTTCTATAAGCGCTCAGATGGCTGTAATAAAGACAGCTGCTAGAGAAAGTTGGCAGGTGTACAAATGAAGTTAGAAACGTACATGTTTACCACGTAGGGGCTGCATACACCTACTGTTCTTCTTTGCCAAAAGATAACAATTCCACATTTTATAGGCAATTGTCTTTCCTTTTTTATCCCAGAGGCTCACCAAAATTCATTAAGTTTATTTTAGTGAAAACCACCTTTCTGCACTCAGCATCTTGCCTAAGCAAAATTCCTGAAAATAAAATGAGTAGGAGCCATTACAGCAGAGTGAACAAAGCCAAAATGATCACGAGCCCATTTTTTTCCAAATGAGCTCATTACTATTAATTTCTCCTGCCCTTAGAGAATATTTGAAAAAGCAAGTTCATCAGAAGAGTAAAATAAATGTTAAAAACAAAGTTGGTAAAAATAACTCTTCCCTTCAAAATTGCATCCTAAGTAAGGCAATCCCATAGGACGCTAACTCTCAATGGCACGGGCTCTGAATAGATATTTCAGATGATTAGCTATGCATGATTCTGGGAGCACACATGGATGATTTGACACTGGTATTAAACAGAAGCTAAATATTTGTAGAACTACCTCAGGAACTACATATAATTCAACAGATTCCATCACCAAGAAACCTCTGACTTCCCCTCCTTGGAAATCTATGGAAGTTCTGTAATGGGGAAAAAATATATTAATAGAGGACAAAAAAAAATGATAACATTTAAAGATTCTCCCTCTGTGGGTCAAATTCTCTGAATTTCCCTAAGATGCCCTGAAAAGCTTCAGTATGCCCAGTGGATTGCATGGCTGCAAAGCAAACAAGTCTTTAAGTCAGTGGTTCTCAACCTGTGGATCGCGACCCAAAGGAATTGTATTAAAGGGTCACAGCATTAGGAAGGTTGAGAACCACTGCTTTCAACTCCAATTGGGGCAACAGAAGACCTCCTCTCATTAAAACAAATGCATAAAAGCATTTCATTTATTTGGTACCTCCTCAAACTTTCCTTTTGAATTGCAGCTCTTGTATTAACTGAGCTTGGATTTCCATTCAACTCAGTACTCCTGCTTTTAATTTACTAAATGGGGAAAGTGATAGTTCTTAAATTCTGCAGAATGGAATAAAATACTGTGAGTGAAGAGTTTGCATATACTCTGGCACAGTGACAGCCCTAAAATGCTGGGTATCTCATTAGTTGTATGAATTTGGACAGCATCCTTCATCTTCTCTTCACATTCCCTCCCAAATAGAGAGCGCAGTGAGATAAGCATGGACTCGCTTCTCTGTCTTTGGGAAGACTCGAAGGTCCGGGGAGTGTTTGGATACAAAGCACACTTGTTCCTGGAGGTGCTTTGCCTTGTTCTCTGTAAGCTAAACTTTTCTGTTTCCTCAGTATGTGGGTGTGGTAGATCTTCAGGTCTAAGATCGGGAAAAGGCATGAGGTGAACTGCTCTGCTTGACTTAGTCTGAGCCTTACAACGGAAGAAGCCTCTTGGCTCACACAGGTCCAGCCTATTTCAGTAAGATAAAAACCAAATAGGCATTTGGAGTTATTTACACCATTCTCTATTGTACTTTCCTTATAAGCCTTCAACAGTAGGAAACCATAAGAAATTAAGATTTGGGGATTCTTATTATGGATTTAAAGACAGTATCTCAATATTCTCTCTGTCTCTCCTTTCAGTCTATGTGTTTACCTGTTATTCAAATACTTATCTTTTGTCAGCACAGATAATTTTCATCATTATCAAGACTTCTTCTGCCCCTTTTTACTGGCGAAATCTCTTAATTATAGGCTGATTCAAAAAGCCATACATCTAAAGGTAGAATACTGCTGATAAGCCTGTTCCTGGCTGATGCTGTCAAATATCTTGTTTTAAAACAGAAACATACCTTTTAAAGAAGTGGCTGATACTCTTTATTAGCAGTCAAGCTGTTTGCAGGTAATAGAAAGTGGAAAGTGACAAAGTATCATTTTATTTAAATTATATGGTTGCCCAAGTACTAAATAAGAAAGTTTCACACTGATGACATATGAATGTCCACATCTAAAGCAGAAAAATTGTCAAATTTAGTACATATTTGACTTCTCGTGCTTATAATTACAGTTAAAATGCTAATAAAGGTATACATCCTCAGTAGGAGATTTTCAAAGCCAAAGCAAATATTTACCAAAGATGAGTTGATCCTTTAAACATATACAGATTTTTTTAATTTTACAATTGCAATATCACAGCTTTCCTTAGTCTACCTGACAGTGACAGTGGTTTCTCAATGACATCAAACATGTGAAACATGAAATAAGAGCTTCCATCTGTGAGTTACATACTTCCCTAATCTCTACAGCATTCCTCTGAAGGGAGCTATGAAGAATACCTTGCAGGAAAAGGCTTTGCTCCTGATCAGCCAGTGTGGAGTGTTTTGAATAATGTATTCAGAGCTGTCAAATCACATGCCCTAATATACTATTCTTGCAACAAAACTTCCATACAAGGTGAAAATCCAACTCATTGTTTTTTCTGCAGGCTCAAGGATTTCACCACTGTTTGGAAAATATCCCAACAGTATTTAAAGACCCTTGTATGAAGGAAGAAACTAAAGAAGTTCATCCAAAAATTAAAACTCAAACTTTTTTAAAAAAATTATTCCTCACTTAATTGTAGGCCTCTAAGTACAATTTTACTTGTTTTCTCACTTAATTATCATGCAAGTGCTTAAAATTGGAATATTTTACAATAATGGGTGTTCAGACTCCAAATGATTATTCTTTAATTGAACTCATTTTACACATTTCACTTGCTTTATTTTCTCAAAACTTTATTCCAAGATGTAGCCATTATTCCTCAGCTTTGTATGAACAGAGCACAATGTATAAGTTTGGCCTAACTTTCTGGGGAAATCATACTCTAGTCCAAATGCTACACTGCACTTGATTCAACATAATCTAACTACAGAATACTCAGTTATCAATGTGGAAGGAAACGAATGATGTTGAGGAACTGCTTCATATGGTTCTGTTTATTTGAGATTACGATGGTTCAATTTAACTTCATCACAGAGGAACTAAGAAAAAATCAGTTTGGGTTATAGAGACAAAGATTGAAATGGTTCCAGTATGTGCAGGAGAAGAGCATGGCGTGTGTGCCTTTCAAAGTTTTGAACACAGAACACAACAAGAAATACTTCTTCCTTCATTATCCAATAACAAATGCAAGCACACATACACACAGTCACAAGCATGCACATCTACACAGGAAAAGAGAAAGAACTAAAGCACAGCTCTCATGAAGTAACACTTGCCATCATTACACAGGACACATGCTGGGAGCTTGCAACCAATAGATTCCATGCAGCATGTAACTCATCTCATCCTATTCCATTTTGTTTCCCTGTGTACGGACAACTGTGGGGCTCCAGATATGTTCTGTTTCCTTTTTCTGTGCATCTAGGTGGTGGGATTTGCCTCAGCTGTGTCAAATGTTTTTTGCTTTCTGTCCCGGAATCTTCTCAACCATCTCTGCATGGGACTGGACAAAAATATCACAGAGCATTCTGATAGATGTCTACAATGGAAAGTGTGAGGTAAATAACATATTTTGGAACAAGCCTTGATTATTAAGGGGCCAAAGCAAGTGGAAATATTCCTCTGTTTCATTCTTCTAAGGTACGTGACTCACAATTAAAGATACAACTGTGACAATCTGAACCCAGGTGTGCATAGTCACAACAGAATAACACACCTATAGATTATTTCTTCTCCATCCCTGACTATTATTTCTTCAAATAAATTCCAGATAAACCATTTGCACATGCACTCTAATCTTAATGGGTACTTTTGAGGAGAAACCCAGGCTAGGATATCACTTGATTTTTTTTTTTTTAATATTGATTTTATCTCACGCTAGAAATGATTGTCCTAAGTGAAGTATCTAAAGAATGGAAAAGCAAACACCACACACACTCACTATTAAATTAGAACTAACAGAAGTACACACGTGTGCACAGAGGGAAGCAAAACTCAATGGAAATTGAGCAGGGGAGAATATGGGGGAGTGAATACTGTCAGGGTGATGGGCACACCTACAGGCCTTACTCAAGCATTATGAACGTTATTGACATAACCAAAATCATCCATACGCTTGTAATAGTTTGAAATATAACAAAGAAAGTCATAAAATCTGTCAGAAATGTTGACTGTGAATTTATTTTATGATCCATGAATCCTAACTTGCAAAATGGCAATCAGGCCTTGGGAAGAAGAAGAAAACCCAAGTGAAAAGAGAGGCTCCTCAGTGGCGGTCGAGATGAGGACGTCCTGGACCAATGCACGTCCTTAGTGGCTTGTCACCTGGCCACTGATGAGGCTCCTAAGGGACTGTGTGTCACATGTCCAGTAGGAAAGTGTCCTCTGTCTACCCTGCTCACAGCTGCCTGCCTTTACGATTTCATACGAAGACAAAAGGGAAATATTGCATTTCTCGTTCACTTTGACCGATATTTGGTTTTCTACAAAGTTCAGGCAGGAATGTTTCTAGAAGAAAGCTGAAACATATCTTCAATACTTTTGTGATATGAAATGAGAAGGCATGTGGGCATCGTTGGTACTTTCAAACATCTTGTTATAGAAATTGAAGAGTAATAAAGAAATTAGAAGTGACACATACAAATTGGATTAAAGAAGAGGTTTGAAAAAATTTAAAGGCTGGATCTTAAGTTTACAGAAAAAGAAATATAGAGAAAAATAAATAATAAAGAAAAAATCAATTAGAGTAACCAGTACAGAGACAACTGTGTCAAGAACACAATTTTGGCATCATATTCTTAGACAATACTCAGAAAATGATAAATAAGGGTAAATGAAGTTTTCTTGTAAGTAACTGTGTATCTGCACATAGGAACTGCAGGGCTCCCTGGCCACTCAGGAGGTTTCCTGGCCAGACAGATTTCTTCCGTGCATTTTATAGTCTTATCATCTCCCATCAATCTACCGGGTAGTTCTTTTCTGCGAATCTCTAGAAACTTCTTTACATATTCTGAATAGTAATCTTCTGTCAGTTATATGTGTTACAGATGAAGGAGTCAAACTTCATTAGTATTCCAAAGAGTCCCAGTAGCATCTGACAAACTCCTCACTTGCCAGGCTGAACACAAGTCAAAAACAGATAAGGACTCTGAAAGAGGGCACTCACTGTATCCAGAAGTTTTACCTGTGGTGCAGAAACATTATATGTCAGGTTTCTGAAGAATTTCTGTCATGTTTGTGGCACTATGGAGATCAATGGAGAGGCCAAAAGGTGAGAATTCTGAGAAAGAGTCAAGGTAGATCAAGAGGCTTAATATCCATTCCTAAATTTCAGAATATTTAAAATGATCTGTAAACACTTATAAGGAAGAGGAAAAAGGAAAAAGTGCCATCTATACTTGTCCCTAATTAAGGACAGGGCCTACATGAGTCTTTCCCAGTGCAGTGGCATGCAGTAAGTGCTAAATATTTTTTAAAGAACATGTGTGGGACTAAGGGCATCGCATCTTACCAGGGATGCCAGCAACTTGGAGCATATCCAGTGATGGACAAGGAAAGTAACCAGGAGTCTAAGGACGATGTCAGGTGAGAAGCATTAAAAAAACCACATTTATTAAGGCTGAGAGAAAAGATGAAGTTAGTGGCATGATACCTTTCTTCAAAAATCAATGTGACTTTGATATGGAAGTTAGAATCAGTCTCCCAGTGGCAGAACTGACCTGCGGAAGAAAGTTTTCAAGGGGAGATTAGCAAACCTTCTGATTTAATTCAGCAACAACAAACATTGCTTAAGCATCTTTTCTATGCTATGCAGTGTGCTAGATGCTGAGGTTCAAAAGTATATGGGACGTGCAAGCAGTTCTCAAAGTATTTTAAATAGGAAAGAAGAAGCCAAAAGCTACAAAATTAAAATGAACAAAGTGTGATAAAGTAAGTCAAGTGTGTGTGAAGGGGATATAGAGGATGTGATGATTAATTCATTTAAATGTGTTTAATCGCTCAATGGGCTACCTGGAAAGGTACTGAGGTCCACAAAAGAGAGGGCATTGAAGCTAAGTCTGCACTGGATTCAGACGCATTTGGAAGTGCATAATAAACACAATTGTGTAAAAGATGATTAAGTTTGAAACAATAAGATCTAAGATGACTGTATTTCCAAGAATGTGTTTTCTTAATGCATTTCATTTTAAAACAACATGGAATATTATTTAAAAATTATATTAATACCAATAAATATTTCATTAATATTAAAATATTTAATAATAAATTAAAAATAATCTTAAAAAACAATTATCTTGTCCATCTGCTGGTCTGAGATGTCAATGTATGAGCTGGAATAGACTAACTGTGGCCCATGGGTCAAATCCAGCTGGATGCCTGGGTTTATAAATAAAGTTGTGTTAGAGCACAGTAATTCATGTATTGCCTGTGACTGTTTCACACTATAAGAGAACTTTTGAATAGTTGCAGAAGTGCTTATTGTCTAAAAAGTAGATGACTGCTGCTGGGTTAGATGGCCACCTGTTGGTCATGCTGAATGGGGAATTATTGGGTTAAACATTGGATGAGATGATTTTATATGAACCTTATATGATACTTCAAAGTTATTAATATGATTACTGTGTATGTCTTTGTTTTATCTTGAGCAAATTGTTTTACTAATGTAGATAATTATTTATTTTATTTATTTATTATTTGTTTTTAAGACAAAAACTCAAGCTGTCACCCTGGGTAGAGTGCCATGGCATCATAGCTCAGAGCAACCTCAAACTGTTGGGCTCAAGTGATCCTCTTGTTTCAGTTTTTCTATTTTTAGTAGAGAAGGAGTCTCACTTTTGCTCAGGCTGGTCTCGAACTCATGAACTGGAGTTCAAGACCAGCAATCCACCCACCTTGACCTCCCAGACTGCTAGGATTATAGATGTGAGCCACTGCGCTCTGCAATAATAATCTGTTATTATTATATTATGTTATTATATTTATAATATTATAAATATCTGTTAACAAATAAGAAATAATACTAACTCCCTGAGAATGATGAAATTCTCAGAGTAATCAATCCCATTCAGTTGGGTCATATTTGCTTTTACTCCAAGCTGAAAATCACATTGTAAATTTACACATTACCTGAGTTTCACCTCTATTTCTGCTCAGACATACACTTAAATTGATTAGAAAACAGTTGAACTCTATAACCACAGGACCTATATGATGAGGTAATGCTTGCTGGATATTTAATGTTAAATTAGTAAGCATTATGCAGCCCTCACTACTCTTAGAGTGCCAGTAAAAGAGTAGAAAGATTCTGTCTTATCACTATTTTGCTGGTACAGTGATCTGGCAAAGCTTCCTGAAACATTGAATCCTGGGAAACATGAATTGAAAACTATTATGCTAACATAAGCAACTGAGTTAAAGAAGCTATTTGTATTACAGTAGGAACGTCTGTTTATCCAAGTCTCAGCATCCATGCCTATCCCCTCAAAAATAGAATCTTCTTAATAGAAGTATGAGGACCAGTTGTCCTATGGGTAGCTGGGTAATCAGCCTTCAGGCAGGCCCTAATGATCTCACATCTTGGTAGTCACACCCTTGTGTGGTACCTTCTCAAGTTGAATAGAGCTGTCTTGTGTAATTATTAGGATACTTCAGAAATGATAGAATGTGATGTCCGAGGCTAGGCCATAAAAACCATGAGAACCTTGTTCTCTTGAATCTCTCATTCTGGGAGAAGCCAGCTATTATTACATAAGGAATAGTCAAGTGTAGTCTGGCAAAGAAATCCCTCTTATCAAAACCAATAACAACACTCCAGCTACATGAGCCAGCAACCTTAGAAGCAGGTCCTCCAGCCACAATCAGTCCTTCAGATGATTACTAACATCTTGACTGTAACCTCGTGAGAGAGTCCAAGCCAGAATTACTCAATTATTCTACTCCCAAATCTATATAAAGTGAAAACTGATAAATACTCATCATTGTTTTTAAGCCATTAAGTTTTGTAATAAATTGTTATGTACATTAAATGAAAAAATGTAGCAGCAATACCTCTTCTTGAAAAGCCAAGAAGCCTGCCTAACTGAAAGGATCTATATACACTAAACAACCGTTGGCATCTTTCAACCAAAGGTCCCAACCCACAGGCATACAGCAACTTCATGCAAAGCAGATTAAGGCCCCCTCTCTGGGTAGATTCAATCCCATGGGGATGCCTATATGGAATGTTGCAAAAGGAAAGAGTTTTTGATTGGTAAAGAAAATAGATCTGTTCATTTGATGTCACGATACCGAGCATGGCACGTAATTCCTAAACTTTTTTCCAATAAATATGCCCTTTTCCCAGGCATTTTGATCGTCAAATAAGGAAACGTGAAAACAGCAAAGGACCCTTGAAAACAGTTGCTGGTAGCACTTACTTTAAAAGATGAAAGCCAGCTCCTGCTTGCAGATTTTTATCTGTCCATAAGACTGTCCATTTTTCCATATCTGAGTAAATCATACCAGATCGTAAAATTATCTTTCACACTTTAATGTTTCCCACTGTGTGGGCATGTGTACCTATATTTATTTGATCTCAGCTTTAGCTCTGAAGCTACAAAGGGGACTGCCTTCCTTACCTATATTAATTATCCTCAAGTTTATTCGATTTTCAGCCTAGCCTGCCATATCTATCTAATCTAAGAAGATTCTGAATCTCCCGCTCTTCTTCATCTCTGGCATCTGTGCTTTGAAGCACCCGGAGTTAAATAACCTGCAGAATAATGGGAACACACTTTCTAGTATATGTTGCTCTTTTTGTCACTAATGTAAAATAAATACATTTTACATTGTTGGCTCAGCTAATATTTATTAAATATTTATTCCTTTGTAAATATTATTAATAATATAAATTCCACAAAGGATTATACTCTATAGTAGGCACTATTCCAGGTGCTAGAAATATAGTAGCAAAAAAAGCAAAAACCCTACCTTCACAAGACTTTTAATTTACTAGTGAGTAGGCACAAACTATAAATAGACTGTGTAAAATTCATAGCATAGTAGGTGGTGCTATCAAGAAAGACTTCTTATGGGGAGTACATGGCAGGGCAATTTTAAATAGTTACCAAAAGAAGTGTTCATGCAGAATGTGACATCTGAGCAAACCATCTGATGCAGATAGAAAATGCCTCGTATGTCCAAAGGAAAACCTACTATTGGCAGAACAAACAGTACAAAGGTCTTCACATGTCGGCATGTCAGATTTGTTTAAGTAAGAGTGGCTGAGGCAAAGTGCCCAATGGGGAACTGTAACGTATGAGGTCAGAGGTTTTAACAAGAGTCCAGGTCTGATTCAATAACTTGGTTTATACTTGAGGAATTGTGAGCAGCTATTGAAGAATTATAGAAAAGAATTATAGAAAAGTTATTGAAGAATTATGAGCAGAGGATTTACAGGATTTGCTTTTTGGTTTATAGGAACTACTCTAACACTGGTCTCAAACTCATGAGCTCAAAGGATCCTCCTGTGTTGGCCTCCAAGAGTGTTAGAATTATAGGCACGAGGAGGCACTGGGCCTGTAGTGTTTCCGAATATCCTACTTTGAGATTGACCTAATTAGACCATTAGATACATAGGTGAAAATATCAAGTGTGCAGTTGTTATACAAGTTGGAAGTTCAAGAGTGAGGTCTGGACTGAAGATGTTCATTTAGGACTAGTCAAGATTTAAGTGATCTTTAAAGTTAAGATTTTAATAAATCAAAGGGTAAATGGTAGATAAAAAAGATCAAACTCTGGAACACTTCAATTATAGAGGTAGAAAAATTAAGGAGATATCAGCAAAGGAGCTTGAGAATGAGCAACCTGCTATTCAGGAGAAAAACCATGACAATGAGGTATTCTGAAAGCTACATGAAGACTGCACTTTCTGGATGGGAGGCCTTCAACTCTGTCAAATATTGTTGACAGGTCAATAGGTGGGACTAATAATAGAAGCCAGGCAGAGGTCATTGGTGCATTGACAAGAGTAATTTCAGTGGAGTTGTAAGTATGAAAGCCTGAACATGGTGATTTCAAGGAAAATAAAGGCAAGAAAATTGAAGAGGGCTGGGGACAACTATTTTGAGAAATTTTATTTAAAGTGATAGAAAAATCTGGTGCAGTAACTGGGAAGAAAAGAAAGCTTTCAGGAAAATTGTTTTAAGGAAAGATATATTACAGAAAATTTGATTTATGAGAAAAATCTCAGTAAAGTAAAAAATAAAAATGCAAGGATAAAGCAAAGGAGGAAGATTTTTCTGAAGCGATATGTTTGAGTGCACAAGTAGAAATAGTGACATAAGTGGAAGACTTGGTCATTGCTTTGGGTATAGATGGCTTATGGCAAGACCCCATTCACAGGCACAGGTGAAGATAGGTGGATAAATTTGTTTGCAAAGGCTTTGTAAAATTCTTAATCGATTGCTTCAACATTCTTAGAAAAATATTATACTGATTCATGGACTGAGATGAGCAGAAAGAAGTAGGTGTTGGAAATTTGAAGAGAGAAAAAATAATTTGAAATAGTCATCAAGAGGTTCGGCACCTGTGGCTCAACGGGCTAAGGCGCCAGCCACGTACACCTGAGCTGGTGGGTTCGAATCCAGCCTGGGCCCGCCAAACAACAATGACGGCTGCAACCAAAAAATGGCCGGGCGTTGTGGTGGGCGCCTGTAGTCCCAGCTACTTGGGAGGCAGAGGCA
>CAUYON010142874.1:0-12018 GCA_963573935.1 Arctocebus calabarensis | reverse complement strand
GGACCCACACCTTTCACCATTAACTAAGATAGACTCTCACTGGATCAAAGATTTAAACTTAAGACATCAATCTATAAAAATACTATAAGAACGTACAGGGAAAACTGTTCAAGGAATCAGCCTGGGTGGATTTTTTATGAGGAGGACTCCCCAGGCAATTGAAGCAGTAAAAATATACTACTGGGACCTGATCAAACTAAAAAGCTTCTGCACTTCTAAGAACACAGTAAGTGTAGCAGGCAGACAGCCCTCAGAATGGGAGAAAATATTTGCAAGTTATTCTCTGACAAAGGTTTAATAACCAGAATCCACAGAGAACTCAAATGAATTAGCAAGAAAAGAACAAGTGATCCCATCTCAGGATGGGCAAAGGACTTGAAGAGAAACTTCTCTAAAGAAGACAGGCGCATGGCCTACAGACACATTAAAAAAACACTCACTATCCTTAATCATCAGAGAAATGCAAATCAAAGCTACTTTGAGATATCAGCTAACTCTAGTAAGATTAGCCCACATGACAAAATCCCCAAACCAGAGATGTTGGCATGGATGTGGAGAAAAGGGAACACTTCTACACTGTTGGTGGGATGCACACTAATACGTTCCTTCTGGAAGGATATTTGGAGAGTACTTAGAGATCTAAAAAATAGTCCTGCCATTCAATCCTATAATTCCTTTACTAGGTATATAGCCAGAAAACCAAAACTCACATTATAACAAAGACATCTGTACCAGAATGTTTGTTGTAGCCCAATTCATAATTGCTAAGTCATGGAAGAAGCCCAAGTGCCCATCGACCCACGAATGGATTAATAAATTGTGGTACATGTATACCACGGAATATTAAGCAGCCTTAAAGAAAGATGGCGACTTTACCTCTTTCATGTTTATATGGATGGAGCTAGAACTTATTCTTCTTAGCAAAGTATCTCAAGAATGGAAGAAAAAGTATCCATTGTACTCAGCCCTACTATGAAGCTAATTTATAGCTTTCATATGAAGGCTAAAACCCAATTATAGCACAAGAATATGGGAGAAAGGGCAAGGGAGCGGGGGAGAGGGAGGATGGGTGGAGGGAAGGTGATTGGTGGGATCACGTCTACATTGCATCTTAGAAGGGTACAGGTGAAACTTACTAAATGCAGAATACTAATGTCTACATATAGTGAGTAAGAAAATGCCATAAAGGCTACGTTAAACAGTTCGATGAAAATATTTCAGATTGTATATGAAGTCAGCACATTGTGCCCCATGATTGCACTAATGTACACAATTATGATTTAGTAAAAATTATTTTTAAAAAGCATAAAAACCAGGAGACTGAATTGAGAACATATTTAGGAAAAGTAAATGAAACAGGGTGCAGACAGTCCTCAGTTAGTTCGAATGAATGGTTTGACTTAGATTTCTCAACTTCATGAAGTTTTTATTAAGATGTAATTCCACTGTAAGCTGAGGGACTCTGTATAAATTACAGAGGAAAAAAACCTAAATCAATTGCATTTCATTGAAACATAAGTGCTTTTTTCCTGATAGACTTTTAATTTAATAATGTCCTTTGTGTTTAATGTGTGCATTCTATCTGTAGTGTATATGCATTATTGTAACTTTCAAAACACAAAACTTTTTCCTAATTTCTCAAAGTAGGCCTAATGTAAGTAAGTGGACAACTACTTCTATGCCTTACTTTCTAAGTTGCTCACAACATGCATTTGATGATAGAAATCTTATCATTATTTTTTAGAGATGGAATGTCTGGTCTTAAACACCTGACCTCAACTGATCTTCTCACCTCAACCTCCGCATTTACTGGGAGTGTAGACACAAACCACCACAACCTGGCTACAAATCTTAATACAGTAGAATCTCTGTAATTTGACCACCAAGGTAAGGGGCTGTCATAAACCGGTCAACATACAGAGGTGATCAACATAAGGAAATAGGCCTACTGTGCTGATACATACATGTGGTTCATGCCTAGTCTGTCAAAATTAGGTCAATTTAAGGAGGTGGTTAATGTACAGAGATCTTCAGTTGTGGAAGTTCTTTTGTAATTGTTAATATGTTTCCACTTTCCATTCCAAAAAAATACTACCACATGTTACCTAACATTACCAAATGAGGTAATAGATGCAAAGGAAGTGTGAACATTCTTTTGTAGTGATTTTTTTCTTTCTTCTTTGTTTTTGTTTTGGGGGGGGGGTTAATGATTTGAGCTTATGGTTCTTTAGAACATTTTTCTGCTTTTTTATTTATTTTTAGAGACAGAGTCTCATTTTATCACCCTCTGTAGAGTGCAGTGGCATCACAACTCACAGCAACCTCCAGCTCCTGGGCTTAGGCAATTCTCTTGCCTCATCCTTCCTAGTATCTGGGACTACAGGCACCCTTCACAATGCCCAGCTAACATTTTCTTGCTTTTACAGTGGTGGGAAAGTAGAATTGACTGTGTAGGTAACCTTGAAAGCTAACTCCATAAAATAAAGGGTATACATAATATGACTTAATCTGTTAAATGAGAGGTCATGATGAAAACATAAGTCCTAAGATTGTATTCTCATACTAGAGAAAAATTTTGATCCATTATACCATTGAATAATGTATCCCATAAGATTTGATTTATAGTTTTAAATGTATGAATGGTTTTGTATTTCTTTTCTTTTTTTTACCCCTGAAACTGAGTCTCATTCTACTGCCCCAGGCTAGAGTACCATGATGTTAGCCTAGCTCACAGCAACCTCAATCCTTCTGTCTCATCCTCCTGAGTATGTGGGACTACAGGTGCCACTACAACACCCAGCTAATTTAAACCATTTTTAGTAGAGGCAGTCTTGCTGTTGCTCTGGCTAGTCTCAAACTCCTGAACTCAAACCATCCTCTTGCCTCAGGCTCCCAGAGTGCTAGGATTACAGGCATGAGTCACCACACCTGGTGCTCTTACATTTCAACAGGAGTACCATGTAATAGACTTGTAGAAGAGCATAAAAGTTCTGTTAGACATGGAACTATGTTTCTGCCAATAACTCAATACTTTGAGGTCATTGAGCATACCATTTCCAATTTGAGACTGGATACAGAACTATCCTAAGGCTAAGAATAGGTATAGTAAATTGCACAAACAAAAACCTTTTGTGTATTTATAGAGGAGGAAAAATCGTCATTGAGTTTGCATGAAAAAATGTGATATAAGCTCTTTATGCTTTAAGCACAGTAGGTGGGACCTCATGTTTTATGGTAATTATTTTGTATGATTGATCATTTTTTAAATTAAATCATAGTTGTGTACATAAATGCAATCATGGGGTACAATGTGCTAGATTGAAATTTGAAATATTTTCATCAAAGTGGTTGACAGAGCTTTCATGGCATTTTCTTAGTTATTGTGTACATTTATATTCTATATTTAGTAAGTTTCACCAGTACCCTTCTAAGATGCATCGTAAGTGTGGACCCATCAATTCCTCTCCCTCCACCCATCCTCTCTTCTTCCCTCCCCTCCCTTGCCCCTTTCCCCAATTCTTGTGCTGTAATTGGATTACAGCATTCATATGAGAGCTATAAATTAGTTTTATAGTAGGGCTGAGTACATTGGACACTTTTTCTTCCATTCTTGGGATACTTTGCTAAGAATAAGTTCCAGCTCCATCCTTGTAAACATGAAAGAGGTAAAGTCTCCATCTTTCTTAAGGCTGCATAATATTCCATGGTGTACATATGCCACAATTTATTAATCCATTCATGGGTTGATGGGCACTTAGGCTTTTCCCATGACTTAGCAATTAAGAATTGGGCTGCAATAAACATTCTGATACAGATATCTTTGTTATAATGTGATTTTTGGTCTTCTGGATATATATATTTAGTAGAGGAATTATGGCATCAAATGGCAGTTCTATTTTTATTTTTATTTATTTAATTTATTTTTTTAATCATAGATGTGTACATTACTGCAATCAAGGGGTACAATGTGCTGGTTTCATGTACAATCTGAACTATTTTCATCAAAGTGACTAACATAGCCGTCTTGGCATTTTCTTAGTTATTGAATGAAGACATTTGTATTCTGCATATAGTAAGGTTCTCCTGTACCCTTCTAAGATGTGCCATAGGTGTGGCCCCACTAATTGCCCTCCCTCCCTTCCAACCTTGCACCTCCCCTCCCCTCACTTGCCCCTTTCCCCACATTGTTGTGCTATAGTTGGGTTATAGCCTTCATATGAAAGCTGTAAAGTAGCTTCATAGTAGGGCTGAGTACATTGGATACTTTTTCTTCCATTCTTGAGATACTTTGCTAAGAAGAATGTGTTCTAGCTCCATCCATGTAAACATGAAAGAGGAAAAGAGAAAAGTCTCCACCTTTTTTTAAGGCTACACAACATTCCATGGTATACATGTACCATAATTTATTAATCCATTCGTGGGTCAATGGTCACTTGGATTTCTTCCATGACTTAGCAATTATGAATTGGGCTGCAATGAACTTCTGGTACAGATGTCTTTGTTACAATGTGATTTTTGGTCTTCTGGCTATATACCTAGTAAAGAAATTATAGGATCAAATGACAGGTCTATTTTTAGATCTCTAAGTATTCTCCAAACATCCTTCCAAAAGGAACATATTAGTGTGCATTCCCACCAGCAGTGTAGAAGTGTTCCCTTTTCTCCACGTCTACACCAACATCTCTGGTTTTGGGATTTTGTTATGTGGGCTAATCTTACTGGAGTTAGCTGATATCTCAAAGTAGCTTTGATTTGCATTTCTCTGATTATTAAGGATGGTGCACATTTTTTCATGTGTCTGTAGGCCATGTGCTTGTGTTCTTTAGAGAAGTTTCTCTTCAAGTCCTTTGCCCATCCTGAGATGGGATCACTTGTTCTTTTCTTGCTAATACGTTTGAGTTCTCTGTATATTCTGGTTATTAAATCTTTGTCAGAGGCATAACCTGCAAATATTTTCTCCCATTCTTAGGGCTGTCTGCTTGATATACTTGCTATATTCTTGGCCATACAGAAGCTTTTTAGTTTGAACAGATCCCAGTAGCATATTTTTGGTGTTGCTTCAATTGCCCGGGGGGTCCTCTTCATAAAATATTTGCCCAGGCTGATTCCTTTAAGAGTTTTCCCTGTACTTTCTCCTAGTATTTTTATAGTTTTGTGTCTTAAGTTTAAATCTTTAATCCAATGAGAGTCTATATAGTTAAAGGTGAAAGATGTGGGTCTTGTTTCAGTCTTCTACAGGTTACCAGCCAGTTCACACAGCACCATTTGTTAAATAGGGAATCATTTCCCCATTGAATGTTTTTAATTGGTTTGTCAATGATCAAATAATGGTAAGTAGCTGGGTTCATCTCTTGGTTCTCTATTCTATTCCATGCATTTACCTCTCTGTTTTTGTACCAGTACCATGCTGTTTTGATCACTATCAATTTATCGTACAATCTCAGGTCTGATAGCCTAACTCCTCCTACTTTGTTTTTATTTCTGAGTAATGTCTTGGCTATTCAAGGTTTTTTCTGATTCCATATAAAATGACGAATTATTTTTTCAAGATCTTTAAAATATGACAATGGAACTTTAATAGGGATTCCATTAAAATTGCATATTGCTTTGGGTAGTATAGACATTTTGACAATGTTGCTTCTTCCCAGCCATGAGTATGGTATGTTTTTCCATTTGTTTACATCTTCAGCTATTTCTTTCTTTAGCGTTTCATAGTTCTCTTTATAGGGATCTTGCACATCCTTTATTAGGTAGACCCCCAAATATTTCATCTTCTTTGGCACTGCTGTAAATGGAATAGAGTCCTTCAATGTTTTTTTCAGCTTGACTATTGTTGGTATATATAAAGGCTACAGATTTATGAGTATTGATTTTGTAACCTGAGATCTGCTGAATTCCTTGATCACTTTTAAGAATTGTGTAATAGAATTCCTGTTATTTTCCAGATATACAATCATATCATCTGTAAAGAGTGAAAGTTTGATCTCTTTTCACCCTATATGGATACCCTTGATTGCCTTTTCTTCCCTAATTGCAATGGCTAAAACTTCCATTACAATGTTAAAGAGCAGTGGAGACAACGGGCAGCTGTGGTGTAAGGAACCCCCACATGTACATCTCATTTGAGTGAGCCACTAATGGGTTAAATTGGCTTTTGCCTTCACAGAAAAAGCAAGAGGTTTTGGCTACCCTGATGCAAACACAAGGACTGTTTTCTGGTGATCTGGAAACAGATACTTTGAAGTTTTTGCAGCCGTTGGTTCCAAGGAGTTAAAAACTGAAAAGCTTCTTGCATGGAGATATGGCCCAAAGGTTGACAAAATGTTTTACAGTTTGTCAAAAACCTAAGGATCTCCACACTGTGGAAAAAGAAAGTCATAAACCCATTTAAGGTTAACTTGGTGAGCATGTGAGGTGTTTCAGAAAGCAGTTCCCCTGTAGCTCTTTCTCTCTTATTTTTATATAGATTTCTTACACAAAAGCTGAGGCTCATTTACAAGGAGTTAAGGTAAAAGAGCACTGTGCTGGTTTGCAAACTTGATGTCTATCACTTAGGTTTAGAGTTAGATAGAGGAAGTTAAATAATGGTGAATGTTGTAAATAATAGATTAAGTGTGCATGTGACTCCCAATGCATATAAAGTGGTCAGAAATAAAGTTAATTTGCTACATTCCACAACACAGTCTATAGTCTGCTTCTTGTGCCCTTTTAACATTACAGAGCGAGCTTACACCTGAGGTAAAGCTGCAGCCCCTCGCATCTCTGGTCACGCAACAAGCAACCTTGCCTTGTTCCTGATCTGAGTGGAAAAGATTTCAATTTAACTCCATTCAATATGATATTGGCTGTAGGTTTTCTGTAACTGTCCTCTATCAGTTTAAGAAATGTCCCTTCTATATCCATTTTCTTAAGTGTTCTGATCATGAAGGGATGCTGAATATTATCAAAAGCTTTTTCTGCATCAATTGAATCATATGGTCTTTGTTTTTTAATTTATTTGTGTTGAATTGTATTTATAGATTTACATACATTGAACCATCCTGAGACCTTGGAATAAAACCCATTTGGTTATGGTGTATAATTTGTTTGATGTGTTGCTGGATTTTGTTTGCTAACATCTTATTGAATATTTTTGCATCAATATTCATTAGTGATATTGGTCTATAACTTTCTTTTCTTGTTGGGTCTTTTCCTGGTTTGGGGATCAAAGTAATGTTTGCTTCATAGAATGTGTTGGGTAATATTACTTCTTTTTCTATATTTTGGGAAAGGTTGAGTAATATAGGTACTAGTTCCTTCTTAAAGGTTTGGTAGAATTTTGATGTGAAACCATCTGTTCCCATGTTCTTCCTTTTAGGGAGATTTTTATATAGTTGATGCTATTTCAGAACTTGATATAGGCCTGTTCAACATTTTCACTTCACTCTGGCTAAGTCTTCTGTAGGGTTAGAAGGCCACACTACATAAGCCACACAAAGGCAAGCCTTTAATGGGCTAAAATGGCTTCTGCTAATATAGAAGCAAGAGAGCTGGGTTCCCCCTGAGGCATACACAGAGGCTGTTTGTTCAGAGGTAAAAGTCCATAAAAACAGTAAAGTATGCTTCTGTTAAGCCCAGGAGGTTAGGGGCTGTCAACCCCACCCCTGGTGATATGGATCAGCAGATGACATATGTCTGTACATAATGTCCTGGGGCCTAAAGATCTCTTCTGAGTAGAGAAATAAAGTCATAAATCCATTTTGGGTTAACTAAGTGTGTACTTGAGGGGTTTCATTCACCAGTCTCCCCTGCAGATCTTTGTAATCTTTATTTAGAGCCTTTGTTCAAAAGGTGACGCATGTGTAAGAAGAATGTAAAAACAGAAAGTATTGTGTTGATTGTAGAGTGAATGCTTTTCCACAAGTTAGTTATAGTTAGAAGAAGTTAGGTAATGGTAAAAGGCTGTAGATTATAGATTAAGTGTGTACATGACCACCAGTGTATATAAGGTGGCCCAAAATAAAGATGATTTGCTACATGCCACCTGGAGAGTGTGTAGTCTGTTTCTTGCAATCCCCTAATAATTACAGGTGCGAGTTCTACACCTGGGGCAAAGCTACTGTCCCTCACGTCTCCGTTCATGCAACAGTCTTGGAAGGTGACGTGTTTCCAAGTATTGGTCAATTTACTTCAGATTTTCATATTTCTGAGAATAAAGTTTCTTGTAATATTCATTAAGGATTTTTTGAGTTTCTGAGGAGTTATTGTTATTTCATCTTTACCATTTCTGATTGATGAAATTAGAGATTTTACTCTTTTTTTCCTGGTAAGGTTAGCCAAAAGTTTATCTATTTTATTGACTGTTTCAAAAAAACAACTTTTTGATTCATTGATCTTTTGTATAATTCTTTTCTTTTCAATTTCATTTAATTCTACTCTAATTTTGGTTATTTCTTTTCTTCTGCTGGGTTTGGGATTGGAATATTCTTCCTTTTCCAACTGCCTGAGAAGTCCCATTAAGTTGTCAACTTCCTCTCTTTCCATTCTCTGGAGGAAGGCTTGCAGTGCTAGCCTTAGGACTGCCTTTGCAGTATCTCAGAGATTCTGATAATTCATATCTTCATTATAGTTTTGTTCCAAAAATTTGGTAATTTCCTTCTTAATCTCGTCTATCCCATCTATCCCATCTATCCTTCAGCATACAGTTACTTAGCCTCCATGCTTTTGTTGTCTGATTAATCTTTTTTTAAAATTTTTATTAAATCATAGCTATGTACATTAGTGAAATCATGGGGTACAATGTGCTGACATCATATACAATCTGAAATATTTTCATCAAATTGTTTAACGTAGCCTTCATGGCATTTTCTTTTTTTTTTTTTTTAAGTTTTTTTTATTTTTTTTTTTTTCTGGGTGTAGTTTTCTACATTGGTGATAATTTCGTTTGCATACAGAGATAATTGTATTGTGCACATACATTTTCTTTCTTCCTATATTTTCCTTTCTTTACTGTTCTGTCATCATAGCTCACAGCAACCTCCAACTCCTGGGCTTTGGCGATTCTCTTGCGTCGGTCTCCCGAGTGGCTGGGACTGGCAGGCACCCGCCACAACGCCCGGCTATCTGTCGAGGTGGGGCCTGAACCCGCCACCTTCGGCATATGGGTCCGGCGCCCTACTCAATGAGCCACAGGCGTCTTAATCAGTATATGAAGACATTTGTATTCTGCATTTAGTAAGTTACAAAAAGTATCCAATGTACTCAGCCCTACTATGAAGCTAATTTATAGCTTTCATATGAAGGCAAAAACCCAATTATGGCCCAAGAATATGGGGAAAAGGGCAAGGGAGGGGAGGGGAGGGGGAAGGGTAGGTGGAAGGAGGGCACTTGGTGGGATCACACCTACGGTACATCTTAGAAGGGTACAAGTGTATGATTAATCTTAAGTGCAGACCCCAAGAATGTTTCTGCACATGAGTTCTTTGTCCCTTTTCCTATTATTTCATCTTTGATTAATTAGGATCCCTCCTTTTTGTTCCAGAAGTGTTTCATTAATTTTGCTTCTCTTATTTTTATTTTCATATTCATATTTTCTTTTATTTAATGCTTTTTTACTAACCTAAATTTTTCTCCTTGTGCTTTAAAAAATTATGGGACAGTTAAGTAAAGTTCAGATGTTTTTTATTTTCACCCTAACACTGTTTGAGTTGACTTGTAAGACATGCTTATATTGTATAAATTTCTCTTCATGGAGAAGAGTTACTTCCAGCATTAACACTTCTGGGAATTGTTTCAAAATTTAGCTTATTGTCTTAATGTTAATAAGACTTCCAGAAGTCTCTTTTGTTTGTTTGTTTTTTTTTCTGTCCTTTATCCTCAAAGAGTATATTTGATTTTGGTCTTGTAATGGGGTTCTGTAATACTTCAATTGGTTTGATCTCAAGATTTTTCATAAAGTTATAACCAATGTTTAGTAATTTTTCTACTTTATCCAATATTTTAGAATAGTACTGCAAATACAATTATGCTGTTAAATTTGGAAAGAATTTATGTATTCTTTAGATGATGTATTTTTAATTAAATATTAATATTAATAACTATTAAATGTATTAAAAACAAGACTTTAGTAAAGCCTGTATTTGGCTATTAGGTAAAACTTTATGGTGGTAGCAATAATAAATTATATGATTTAGTTTCTAGCAAGGTATGTAAGTTTGTATAGTGTCTTTTTACAGTTATCACTGAAATGTAACTAAAGTTATATGGTGTGTAACTGTCCATTAGGGTATATGTCATTGGTCAAATGTTTAACTAGTCTGATAGATGGTAATTAAAATAGACTAATAATTTAACAGGCAATAGTTCATGTGTTTGCGTATGTCTGTCTATGTGTGTTTGAACTTGATACACTGATGTTATTTTTCAGAGAATTAAAAATAATAAAGTCCTGAGTGGTCAGTGAAATACTTTCATGAATGTTATTATTCCTATTGATTGTCTAAATATGATTTTTTTCCTGAGACAGTCTCTGTTGCTTTGGGTGAAGTGCTGTAGTGTCATAGCTCACAGCAACCTCAGACTCTTGGGCTCAAGTGATTCTCCTGCCTCAGCCTTCCAAGTAGCTGGGGCTATAAGAGTCCATCACAATGCCCAGGTAGTTTTTCTGTTTTTAGTAGAGACAGGGCCTTACTCTTGCTCAGGCTGGTCTTGAGCTCCTGAGCTCAAGCAATTCCTATCTAGCAAGACCTACCTAGGCCTTCCAGAGTGCTAGGATTAGTTTTAATTAAGTTTAATCTAAGACAGATACAATCTTAGTTTAATCTAAGACAGATACAATCAGGATGCTGTGTACTAAAAATCATGTAACATATCTAAAGGTAAGTAGAAATTGGTACCTATGATCTAAGGATTAAATAAGTTGTGAAGTACTTAGAACAGTTGCTGGTATACATAGTGAGCACTACAAATGTTGGTTAAATAAGTATAATATAAAATTACAGTTTATAGACTATCCCATGTGTCTTTTCCCCTTTGTCATTTTTCAGACTCACAGGAGCCTTTCCATGTTATAGGGTTATCACCACTCTGCATCTCCACTACCACCTTCTCTCCACGTGGTGCACAGAGAATAGCTGCTGGTAGACATAGTGAGAGGGGCAGGTAGGAGACTGAACTATACTCTTCTGTATGCTAAGTAATTCTGATTAGTTAATTCAGTATTATATCCTTATTCATGTTGCTTAATTACAGCCAAAATAATTTAGATAAAACACTGTAAAAGTTCTGGGTATAAGTTCTTTGGAAATATGACTTTTAATTCTGCTGTGAGCACCACACTGTCCTCCTTTAACCATGGCTATGTCCTACTGGCTAGAAGACACCCCAGGATAGTGGATAGTAGCAACATATCCCTAGTGCCTGAAAAGGCTGTAGTTCTAATCATAGAAGTTTCATGATCTTAACTGAGACCCATTGACTTGTGTGTTACAGCATAGTTACTTAAAAAAACATCTTTTTGGTACTATCTATAACATCCTAATGTTTGGTTGACATTTGAATTTGAGCTTGATAATAAAGCAAGTCCAGAATAAAATACCAAGTCTCCCAGCACAGTATGATGTCGACCAGCTAGCAACCAGCAGGCAAGGCCACCTGGGAGTGTCATGCCCTGAGGATGTTGGACTTAATTTTTTTTTCTCCTCCTCCCAGGGCTCCATTGCCAGGGGTGGAGGAAGGGGAAGAGGAGGGGCCTGGGCCACAGGCTCTCCCTCATTCCATTCCAGCTGGTCGACCAGATGTCCGCGCTGGGTATTGCACCCCATATACTATTCCTGGGTCGACCAGATGTCTATGTCAGGACAGAAACTTTTTTTTATTCAATTTATTTTTATTGTTGAAGATTCATTGAGGGTACAAGAAACCATGTTACACTGGTTGCATTTGTTGGGTAAAGTCCCTCTTACAATCGTGTTTTGCCCCCAAAAGGTGTGGCACACACCAAGACCCCACCCCCTCGCTCCTTCCCTCTCTCTGCTCTTC
>CAUYON010142872.1:0-16594 GCA_963573935.1 Arctocebus calabarensis | reverse complement strand
AGGGTTCGCTGGCTCCCTGTCCTGCTCTCTGCAGCAAGTCTTTGCCTGAACTTACGGAAGGGTTCCCTGCCTCTCTCTCCTACAGGAAAATGGCTTTAATTATCAAAGCAAGACCAGCTACTGGATGCTAGAAATGTTCTCGCCTTTCCCCCAACTGTAGATATCTGTTCTTTTTTCATGCCTGTCTCCAAGAGTAGCTTAGTCCATTGTGTAAAAGAGTTGGGGGTCAAGGAGGTGCCGACTCCCCTTGTGAATGGAACTCTCAGGAATTCTGATCTCTCGTGATAGCCATAGTGGGGCTTTAGTAATTATTAGAATGTGATTTTCCATCTTCCTGTCTTCTTTTATGGCTGCTTTCACTTGGCTTCAAGTTCTGCTGATAATTAAAAAGTTTATGTGTCCTACTTTCCTCAGAGGGGTGTCCCCATCTTTGGAATTTGTTTTTTCTGGATGATTTGAATCCTTGGCTCTCTGACTAAGAAAAAATATGATTTTTGAAAAATTGTCTGCTGCTTTTTCATTCTTAGTATGGGAGCAATATTCCCGTAATGCTTTTTACATCCTAGGTAGATATAAAAATCCTCAATTTTTTTTTTTTTGAATTTTTGGGATGTATTATTCTTCCTTTGGTTGGTTACTGGAGAAATAGTTTGTCTTGTGCGGAGGGGTGATATAAACAAATAATGTAAAATTTTGAACACTAGACTGGGCCTTAGCAGGGTGAGATGTAACTCTCTTAAGTATGCTAGGGAACTGAGGGACTTCACACTCAGGAAATGCAAACTTTGAAACTTATGGTTAGTAATATCAATATTGTTGTTCAATTTCTTTCCTTCCTCTCCTTCATTCTCTCTCTTTCTATTTATTTACCTGCTTTCTTCCTCTTTTTTTTCCCTTCATAATAGCTGAAAGTAAGTTAATAATGTGGACTTAATATGTGCCTCTTCTATATTTATTAAAGTGTTTATATGCAGTGTTTTTATGTCATATTCTATTCCTCTCCATTTCCAGAGAAGAACTGTTTCTGCTAAACTTACCTTCTTGCTAATCCTCCATCCATGCTTTTGCTTATGGCCATAATGCATTTTCCTATACAGATTTTAACCATGAACTTTCAAAACCTCAAATTTCAATAAGAGAAATTGCTACCAAAAGCTCTTTATACTTCAGCATTCTTCACAATGAAAATCTAAGGGAAACAAATTTTAAGGAATAAATGCATTTTCACTGCACATTTGGTCACTTACAATATGTTGAAACTGTTATCATTTCATCCAGCTCTATGCAAATATAGAACAAACTGCTTCCTGTTGGAATTTTTATATGAAGAGCACCACCTTGTGGGAGTATATGCTTAACCATAACATGTAAAATGGAAGACAAGTATTAAAGGAATAACTATTTTTTAAATACTTATAATTTATACCATATTAAATTACTGAGTATAGAAAAAAGCATAACAGTTTTTCCCAAGAAAAAATGAAAAAATAGAAGAATAGAACTTAGTAATTTTGTCAAGTTTTTATATTTTGTGATAAATGAACATTCTTAGCAAAATTATATTTACTACTTTTGTATAAATTTTAATTTTCTTAGAACTAAGAAAAGGCATAGTTGTAGAGAACTATTAATATGATGAGTTCCAGAAAAGCTTTATTCAAAAATGAAGAATCTAAAATTGAAGGTGTGTATTTAGTGTGTCACTGAATTTTCCATAACCAGTGATGGGACAGGGATATTGATATTAACATCATTTTATTTGCCTGAATGATATGTTTAATCAATTTTCAGACAGTAGAATATAGAAATACTGCATTGATATACTGAAGAATAGATTATTTCACAAAAGTAAATTCTATCATCATAAAATGGTATAACACAACAGATTGTCTACTTAACATAATATTTTTCTAGAGTCTTTCTAAGATGTATTAGCCTTATTTCTTATAGCATATGTTTTATGCATCTAATGTCTCATGTAACTTAATTTGAAAAAATATTATCACTTTTCTTGTTCAAAGAATTGCTGACTCTTAAATGTTTCATATTTGACATTGTTTCATCTCAGTTTGCTTTTGAAGGTTGGAATAAAGTTTATTGATAGTACCCTTACCATGGAGCCCAAGAGCAGCAAAGCAGTCCTCTTCCCACAAGTAAAAAGAACATAAATTTCTTTCAAAATCAAACACTATAACTAAACTATGGAATGCCAAATTACTTTACTACTTTTAGATACCCAGTTATACACTCTTTCATACTGAAATTGCAGGATAAAATCTTTTCTGTTTTTTTTTTTCTTTTTGGTTGCAGTTGTCATTAAATAGTTTATTGGTTTAAAATAGAATTTTGTTTAGCCATATTTTCCCCACCTTCTTCTAACATGGTTGAGCTATTAAATTTGGGGAATGTTATTCATATTGACGTTGAGAAATCTGGTTTTAATTCTCCCAGTTCATTAGAATATTTATAATTCTGATTCTGTTCTTCTTTTCTTATTTCTATAACTTTGAGTGATTGAATTGATTTGTGAATGCGCTTTCTTTATTTTATATAGAGGGCATCCCAAAAGTCATCCATGGAGTCACCATACATAGTGAAAATGGGATATTTTAGTTAAATGTACCTTTATTTACAAAATATTCATTACATAATTTTACAAAGAGATGCCAAACAAGTAGAGAATGTTTTGCAAATATTTTGTAAATTGTTTTAATGAATATTTTCTAAATTAGGGTGCATTTAGCTAAAATTTTCCATTTTCCCTATGTTATAAGGACTTCGTGGAAGACTTTTGGGACATGTTGTATAATAACAACAGTGAATTGAAAGGATCAGTTAGTTATAAAAGTAGAGTGTTGCTTTTGATAATCTTCTACTTCCAGGTGACTCCAAATTTAATTGCACAGTCTGATAAGAAACTGTCAAGCTCTCGCAACATCAAGCATTCTTATTCTTTTTCCAAAAGTCTAAATTCAGATTACCATGCCCACCAGGATTGTTGGGTTGTAGCAATACTTATCTCCTGAATGTAATTCAGCTCTTATTCCTGAATATAATTCAAATAAATCTTCTCTATACTTTCAATCCAACTTAATTGCAGCTAATAAAAGTATTTCAGAATCTGAATAACTAGAAACTGTAGACTTATTCGACTTTGATGATTTCCAGAAATCATAATACACAGTAATTAAAGGAAGCTTAAGGAAGGTGCATAGAAAAGTATTTTAGTGGTTGAAAGGTCCTTGGTGTTCATTTTTCAGCTTTTTTTGAATGTCCATTGGAAATTCATTTTTCTTTTCTTTTTTATTGTTGGAGATTCATTGAGGATACATTGTACCAAGTTACACTGATTGCATTTGTTAGGTAAATTCCCTCTTATAATTGAGTCCCACCCCCAAGAGGTGTGTCACACACCATGACCCCCATCCCGTCCATCCCTTACCCCTCCACCACCATGTCCTCACATCAGTTGTCCTCATATCAGAATTGAGTACATTGGATTCTTGTTTCTTCATTCTAGTGATAGAAATTCATTCTTTAGAAGAATGATATGTAACAAGTTATTCTGAATGAATTTCAAATCATGATCCCTTTGAATTGAGTGTTAAATGACAGTATATTTTATTTTTATGATGTTATTTTAAATAATTTGGATATATGTGTTGTGTGAATGAAATGAAAATGCCAAAAAACTGTATACACATTCAGGAAAGGAAGATAAACTGTGTTAAAATAATGATACTCAAGTCACGTTTGACTTCTATTATTACAAGAGATACAAGATACAGTATACAAGATAACAAATGTTATTGGTATATATCAAATATTGCAATTTTAATAGTTTTTTCCTTTCTTAAAATGTGTGAACTTAACTTTTGGCACCCTTTGCATGTAAATACACAAATATGCACATCCCTTAGTATAATATTTGGGATGTAGAATGTGTCTTTAGTTTTTGTTAAATGTTATTAGAAGATTCAGAGAAAACTTTGATACTAACAGAATGATCAGATGATGATAAATACTTTACAAATGTGAAAAATTTTTGTAATTTTTTGTTGTATCTCTTTAAGGTTTACTCATATGAGCTTTATGTGGGTGTGGGTGTGTAAGTCCTTTTACATCAAGATTTGTGAAATAAAATATATGTAATTGAAATCATAAACAAATATCATAAAAATATCAATATGTTTATCAATATGTATATAGATGACATATGTCATTGAAATCATCTCCAGTATTTGAGATGGGTTAGCTGTAAGAGTGTCAGATTGGAGTATAAAATATTTCAATGAAATTAATCAGATATCATTACAGGGAGATAATATGAAAGTCTGAAATACAGTATGCAAATAGAAAAGTGGGGGAATACTAAGAAAGCCAATTTGACCAGAGCAGATCGTTCATAAGTAAATAAGCTACATTTTGATGCATAACAACATATCCTAACACTTAGTCTTAGTGGTTCAAACAGTAAATATTAATTTAGACAATGATTCTATGGGGTGGCAATTTAGGGTGGCCCCTATAGGGCAATTCTTCTGCTGGGAACCTCACCCTTCAGCAGGCTGAGCCAGGTGTGTTCAATAGACAGCAGCAACAGGTGAGTTAGATTGAGAAGCGACGGTCTCCTGAAGCTCACATTCAGAACTCAGACAACCAGCATTCTTTGGACCACAGTAAATCACAAGCCAGCCCAGATTCAAGGTGTGTGTAACTTGATAGTGGGAGACGCTGCAAAGAATTCTGTTCATTTTTGTAATCTAGCCCAGAGTTGTGGCCATGGAAACAGAAATGGTACACAGTGTGAGATTGTAACCAATGGATTTGGAATCCATAAAACAAGTGGAGAGGGAAAACGGTCAGGTTAAAGTTTTTGCACTAGTTGACTCAATAAATAAGAAACAACATAATTTAAAAAATTAAAGATTTGCCGTGAAGGAAGCTGACCTGAATTAAAATCTATTTCCCATCCCTAAAAGCTGGCCTTAGGCAAGCCATTTAATTTCTTTAAACTCCATATACTTGCTCATTTTCAAAAAAAACCTGAAAATGATAATTGCTAGCTCATTGAATGATTGACAGGATTATATGAAATAAAGCAAGTAAAGTGAATAAGTATATATTTAATATAGGAATAGCTCAAAAATGGCATGAGCTTATTATTGGTGGGGTTTATATTCTTCTTAGTCATATTATGAATGGTATCCTGGTTACAACAAAAAGACTTCTCAGAGGACAAACTCACTTGAAATTAATTTGTTTGGGAACAGGTTTAATTAACTTGTTAATAGAAAGGGTTGCTGGCTTACTAGAAATTTAAAACTTGAGTTTTTCAATAGAAATCAGAGATAAAAATTCATTCCTATGTCAAGATGATAGTTGAAACTCCAGGGATAAAGGAAATCTGGAGCAAAAATATGTGTAAGAAAAATAGCAGGCAACCAAAACTAAATATGTAGGAATTTAGAAGTTTAGGTTATGTTCAATGTGCAAGTTTGGTGGATAGGCAGGATAAAGACTTAGTTCAGGCATCTTGTGCCCAATAATCTCATACCAAGGTACGGTTTAGGTAAATAAGAACAACTCAAGAAATATTTCAAATGAATAAAAAGAAGACACAAGATTCATACTGCAAATCACGTCACAATTTTATTAGATTCTTTCACATATTACCTAAATATTACATTCATAAATGCATACATATGTTATTTATATAATCATATACATAATTGAAGATCATCAGATTCAGCTAAGCTTCCTCTAAACCCAAATATTTCAGAAAACTAACACTTCTTACCCACAGGTGAATAAAAACTTAGCACTACTAGGTACAAATGGTAATGATTAATTGCAGTAGGTGCAGGAAAATTGGCATCATCTTATTCATTCAGAAACACATCTAACAATCCTTTTGTTAAAATGATGCCTCTTGCTTCTTAAAATGGCATCTTTTCCCAGATGGCTCACTATGGGTGGAGGGTTGTCCAGCTTATCAGCAACGTTAGCTTCATTTACATAATTTAGCCTTATAATATTAGTGTGAATTCTTCAGTGAAACAGTCTTATCATTTTTCAGTTTTATTCAACAGACACATTTGGCACAAATTATGTGAACAATGCTCTTGTTTACCAGTAAAGAAAACATTCACAACCTTTATGTGAAACACATATATTTTAGCTTTCTTCATTTAAATCTATACACAAATTTCACCTGTTATAACTGCATAATATATTTTACTGCTGGCTTTAGAGGCAGTAATTTTTTTCACCGAGTAAACATTCTTTGTAAGTGTGACTAAAGGAAATGTGTGTGTTTGAGTCATGCTGGAGGTGGGAAGGAATGTGGGTGGTTGTATTTTATTTTTCTAGGTTGTGGGTGGTATTTTGATGTGTTGGGGATATTTCTAGGCCTGGGAGTGAATGTTCTATTGTAGTTTCTATTTTCTTTTGTGCTGAATGTTGTTTTTCTTGCAGATGGTGTTGGAAATTTGATCCAGAGCAACATGTTTTAAGAGAAAAAATGTAGGGGGAAATTGATACTAGTCAAACATTCTCCTGCACTATTCATCTGGTAGTTGTTATTGATTTTCTAATCTTTGTTTCTTCATGATAGAGATACTGAGTGATGAGCAAATTGTTGACTTTCCTATTTTACACACTGAGAACTTGGACAATTCCCTCAGTAGAAGTCCTTCCCTCAAAGGAAGGAAGAGAAATGTGACAGGGGAAAATAGAATAAACATGGCGTGACAGTTTCAAACTGTATTAAAACAGGAAGGAAAATTTACAACAAGATAGAAAAATACTGAAATTCTTATTTTATCATACCTTATGTGGAGCCATAGGAAATCCTTGTGTAGGAAACTCAAATGTGTGAAATGATTGTTTTTCATACATCCTGTATATGTGAAATTAAACAAACATTTCTCCAAGATCCATCCTGAGCTTTCTACTTTCCCTTTTCATAAAAGTCATCTAACTCAGCCTTCAAGTAAGGCTATAAAATTTATCTATTACTATAAAGATAAATTTATCTCTTAGTATGTAGATATTTTAGTTTTCATTACCTAGACTTTTTTCTGAACTCTAGATGCACTTTATTTAGATACCACATAACACCTCAACATGAAACTTCATTGATATTCTCCTGATTTCTCCTATATTTTAGTAAGTGGTTTTACTGTCCAGTGAGATGATTGAGTTCAACATTTGGATATCATTCCTGCATCTTCTTTGTTCCTGAACTACCCTTCCATTACTAATTTTCATCAATTGAATTTAAGAAACATATCTCATGGAGACTTTATCTCTTTTGTATTTTGTGGATGGATTTGGTGAACATCCTCTCAAGTATAACAAGAATGGAAAAGCCAGCATCCAATGTGGTCAATACTAATATAAAACTAGTACATGAACAACCATAAGCCCGCAGGAGAGAAAAGCACAATTAAATTCAAGAAGGGGGAGGGGAGAAAAGGGTGGGAGAGAGTGGAGAAGGGAGGGATGGGTTTTGGTAAGCTTCCATCTAATGGGTATGATCTAGTGCAGTGGTTCTCAATCTTCCGAATGCCGCGACCCTCTAATACAGTTTCTCACGTTGTGGTGACCCCCAACCAGAAAATCATTTTCACTGCTACTTCGTAACTGTAATTTTGCTACTGTTATGAATCATAATGTAAATATCTGGTATGCAGGAGACCCCCAAAAGGGGTCATGACCCACAGGTTCAGAACTGCTGATCTAATGGTATATATCCTGGGAGAAGGGCTCAACTCCAACTTGGACTAATAAACACAAACTATCTAACCTATTATATGTACCCTTATTTTATTCCAAAATGAAGAAAAGAAATAGTTCTCAAACCCAAACATTTTTCTTTCTTTTCACTGACACAACCCTGGGCCCAATCACTGCTGTGTCCCAACCAGAACTTTACACCAGCTTCCTCTTTAGATTCATTGCACACAGCAGTCACTCTGTCAAATTAGTCTCCTCTGACAGGTGTATCTGTTCAGAGCAGAGGTGACCTGGCATTCCAGGGGGAAGCAAATTGGAGTTGCAGGAGGTGGGAGCTAAAGATCTGGGTTCCTGAGACTGAGCATTAGAAGATGAGGCTGCCCCTTGTGATGACAAGGTCTGGGTATGGCCATGGCATGGGTCTCAAAGGTACATTAATGGTGGTGAAGAGACTAAAGATCTGGAAAAGCAGGTTGTTGATTGGATTTCTTGAGTAGATTTTTCAAGTCATAAGAATGTTAATAGAAATTTGTGTTGAAATAATAAAGTTATTCAAGAATTAATTTCAAGAATATATGACAAGAAAGAAAAGGGAAAGGGGTGTGAGGGTAAGATAACAAGAAGGAAGAATAGGGAGGAATAAATATTGATAATCTGAACTTCAGGTGAGAGAGTACTTGAATCAAGAATCAGGAAAAATTGTTTGGCCAAGGGGGAAAAGGAGGCTTTTACTTTCTTTATGAGGGAGCAAGACATTACAGCTCATAGCAGGAGAGCAGGCAGTATATCACTTTTCAAATCCACACGTACATAAAGAAGGGCATTTTCTATTCTTTGTGTATCATAGAAACTAGATAATTTGTCCTCATTAATATAATTTAGTGTTTTAATTTCACTATGAATTCTTTAGTAAAATATAATCTGTGTTTCAGTGAAACTATCTGTGCCTTTTTGAGGGAGAGTAATCCATGGCATATAGCATATGAAATGGACTCAGAACAAAGAAGAAATATGTCAACTACTATTGTCTTTTGTCTTTCCCATTAGCATTTAAGCTTTGACACAACTGGAACCAAGCTTGTCTCAGTTGCCCTTGCTAAACATCTTTTGCATTAAGTCATCAATTTAAATTGATGAACAAATATTATCACTTCATACTTGATTCCTAGTCTTAGAAGGCTCATATTCTAACATAGGAATCAGGCACGTAAGCAAGTATGAAAATTACTAAGTGGTAAGTTGTAAAAGGCAGTTTGTATAAAGTGATTCCACATGATGAGATCCGGGAGTAGAGATACCCACGCTTTCAGTGAGATATGGAAGATTCCAAATGTTTTCCTGCTAGAGAAAGGAAAATAAAGCTCGGGAAAAGATTAATCTAGGAAAAAGAAGTAGCACGAATAAAGGCATGGAGTAGTTAAATTATAGAATTGGTTCTTAAAAAGTATTTCATTTGATAGGGAAGGTTTACAGGGAGAAAATGCTTTTGAAAACAGAAGAAAGGTAGGTTGGCAGTTCTGAGAGGTCTTATTAAATCTCATTCTAAGGATTTGGAACATTCATTATCTTGTGAGTTCCCTCTTCTTCACTTTTTCTGAATACCAGGAAGTTGTAATTGATACAATAATATATATGTTGGAGGACTATTAACTGATGACAGCATAGAGATTAATTTTCTTTAGAGAGAACACAGGTACAAGATGGAATCAGAAGGTATTACAATAGACCAAGAAAAGATTCTTTCTTTATTATTTTTTTTTTTTTGTGGAGACAGAGTCTCACTGTATCACCCTCAGTAGAGTGCTGTGAAATCACACAGCTCACAGCAACCTCCAACTCCTTGGCTTAGGCGATTCTCTTGCCTCAGCCTCCCGAGTAACTGGGACTACAGATGCCAGCCACAATGCCCAGCTATTTTTCCTGTTTTTTCTTTTTTGTTGTTGTTGTTTTTTTTTTTTTTTTTTTGCAGTTCGGCTGAGGCCAGGTTTGAACCTGCCACCTTCGGTATATGGGGCCAGCGCCCTACTTGATGAGCCACAGGTGCTGCCCGAAGAAAAGATTATTTCATAACATATTCACAGATTCTTTTCCCATGTAACAGTAAACATCACTTTTGGCAGACATAGGAATGAGGAGTAAAGGACAGACTGAAATCTCAGTAGCTGTAGAGACTAGTGGCAAGTTGTTTTGCATATGTATAGGCTAATACAACACATCTTTATTTCTAAAACCTAAAATTTCACAGTGTGTGTGGTTGCATTTTCAAAAAATGGCTACAACAGTGTCTCCTGTCCCACATGTGATCCTTAAAGTGTGACGCTGGCAATCCGCCCACCCAACAATGAAGTCCATTTTTCTTCTTCTTGAATCTAAGAGGGCTTGTGACTTTGACAGAAATGATGCTGTGAGACCTCCAAGCAAGGTCATAGGCAATATAGCTTCTCCTCAGGCCTTTTCTATGAAGGGACATACCAAGAGGCCACATGGACAAATCAGGTGTGGCTGTTTGAGGTGACAGCAAGCCCCAGCCAACAGACATATGGCTAAAGGCCCCTCCAGATAATTCAGCTACCAGCTGTGAGGTAATTTCATGTCTCCTGGTTAAGGCCGCCGACACCAGTGAACAAAGATACACCATCTCCTCTGTGATCTTCAAAATTCCTGACAAAAATAATCCATGCAACTAATAAAAACATTTTTTTTCTGCTACTAAAATTTTACACAGCAATATGAACTGGGACAGTGAATGTCTGTATACATTTGTTCTACAGAATATTATAACTACTGGTGTTTTGCAGCTCTTTCTCATTTATTTTTGAAGTCAAAGCAAGAAATTTCATAAGTGTCTTCCCATAGTGAAAAGAGTTCTTATAAACCAAGTCAGAAAGATCTAAGCACCTCACCTTAAAGTATGCCCGTCATAACTGGATGAGCAGCAGGGATTCTACAAGAAAAGATGGCATTTAGAGAGATTTTCCCCTCTAAATTTATTAGAATAAAATCCAAATTTTATTGTTTGGGTTTTATTCTAGTAGATAGACCAATGTGAACTAATCAAACAATGAGATCCAAATGTTGTATTACATTCTTAGGATGCAAGAAAGATTTTTAAAAAATGTCTCATAACACCTATTAATAACAAAGAAGATGTGTTGGAGGTTAAAGCTATTATGTATCATTCTTTTGTAAATATAACATTTAAAACAAATTTTAAAGCATACATTACCCATAATGTATGGAATAATATTGGAATATAACAAAAGAAGGGAACATGGACCATCAGAAACAAAGACAAAACAAGGATGGGGAAAAGTGGTGGAAAACACCATAGACTTTTGTCTCCTCTGGAGTTTTCAAAATTATTACTCTGTATATTATGGCTCTTAAAAACTAATTATTATACCTCATGTAGTGTCTCTCTGAAAAATTGTATTATAATTTTGCAGCCTTGTTCTTCCAAGGAAAAATATTCCACCTTTCACCACAAGAGGTCAATATAGAAGCCTCTGGGGTAAGGAACAGATTTTAACCAGAGATAATTAAAGATCTGAAAGCAGCTCAATTGCAGGAAGTTATTGACAAACCTCCTAGCTCTGCAGGCTAGCAGAATAACAATTGGATTGGCCTACTTTATCAGTTCAACCAAAGGCTTTTTGCTCTGCGGAATACGAAATGAAAAAGCTTAAGAGTCTTTTTTTC
Organism: Arctocebus calabarensis; assembly: GCA_963573935.1. Classification (NCBI taxonomy): domain Eukaryota; kingdom Metazoa; phylum Chordata; class Mammalia; order Primates; family Lorisidae; genus Arctocebus; species Arctocebus calabarensis. Next base: position 5,155 of record CAUYON010142872.1, on the reverse strand, counting down.
AATCCACAAAATAAACTTACTAAAATCATTCCAGTTTATGAAAAATAGGATTCGTCACTTGCAGCAGGAATACTCAAACAAATAATGGAGGAGAATCCTCGCCCGGTCCATAATTTTAAACTCTAGAATTCATATTGCAAGTTTACAAAAGATGGCAATCTGCAAGCTAGTCAATTACACAGAGCAGCCTCTAGGAAGAGAGCTTGCTATTGCTAAACTTATAGGCATTTCTGGAAATGAAAGAAGCTCCAACTTGTGTTTAGATCTATATTTGGGATGGCAGGGCACAAAAATTATATTACTGGAAAAACTTTTTTTGCTTTTTGTTTTTGTTTGTTTGTTTGTTTGTTTGTTTTTTTCAGTTTTGGCTTGGGCTGGGCTTGAACTCACCACCCCTGGTATGTGGGGCTGGTGCCCTACTCTTTGAGCGACATGCGCCACCCAAGGAAAACCTCAATGTAACATTTTAACTTATGTGCCAAGCCCTTACAAAGTGAACACCAGTTTAACACAAGAGAATGCCCTTAAGTAGATGTTCACCTCCAAGCATTGCCAAAGTGCCCAACTGAAATTTTGGTACATAGTACTTGAATTTTTAGCATATATTTTCCTGAGCTTCTAATAAAAATTAAAACAACCACTATACTTCCTATACCCCCTTGAGAAAATAAAAACGAAATCACCTCAAATGCCCTCCTAATGAAGAATCATGACTAGTTTTATACTCCCCTATCTTGTCCGGCAGTCTGCACTTCATCTCATTATCTTCTTAATAATTATACAACTTTCCTCCATGTAAATGTTGTGATCCTTGGTTTATTAAGATTTCTTTCCTTTGCTCCAAAATTCATCCTGCCTGAAATATTCTATTCCCATATCTACTATACCATACCTGGCAAGCACCTCTTTAGCTTTCAAAACCCAATTGAAAAGTCACCTCTTTGAGGTCTTTACCTGTCCTGCCTGACCTAACAATGATTATGGTGTCATTCTCTTGCCTGAGTTCCTGTGTAATCACCAGAATGTCTGTATCACACTTTATTACCGTTGTTTGGATGTTACTTTCCCACCTCATTGTCAGCAACTAGAGGGTCAGGATAATGAGAAATTTACCCCCAAATCTCCAGTACCTAAAACATGACTTTAGTATCTGGTCCAATAACTGTTTCCTAAGGGAAAATAAACATTCATTTTTCTGCCTCATCACTCCTAAACCTTTCTATAGCCTCCTCTTGTAACTTTTGGATAAGAAAGAAAAATTTCAGAACTGTTCCAAGTGTATGAGAGGAGACAGCAGTTCCTTTTCCTGTTGCTCTGTTAAGATAAAAAGACATTGCAATATAAATAGCAGTAGTCCCTGTTTGGGGAATTAGATAGAAATGAGCACAGACACCCCTTAGTAGATATGTGATCGTGATCAAGAATTTTAAACTCTGCAAGACCCATTTGTTCTCATTAATATAAAAATGTGGGCATGCATGCATGTTAAATGTGGTAAACCAAGTAAATATAACACAGTGATTCCTATGTGTGTATAATCATTACGTCTTCTAGTCAGGCAGAAACTAAGCCAAGATTCCACTTTGGGCTCTAGTGCCTCTGAAAATTAGAGTTACCAGCGTTGCACCAGAGCCCTATCAGTTCTCCTGTGTCCACATGGCTGGACACAGGACAGTGAAGCCTCTCATAGCATCCAGGGTAAGTTCCTAGGGCATGGAAGATGCCTTTGCCAGTGAAAGTGGACCCCTCACACCATCCTGGTTTGCATCCCTTTGAAGCAGATTCAGAAACTAAGAGATCGATGATCTCCTTCCTGATCCCTGGCACAGGTGAGAATTTCCATGTATCATGTAATTCCTATCATTCATTAAAGAACACAACAAAGGAATTGGTCGAAACAAACAGAACAAGAATACAGCAGCTGAGAATTTCAGCTCAGTATAGTTTTTCCTTCCATCAAACTATGACACTTTTATTGCCTTGATCTCTTTAATTACATTTACACTTAAAGAATGTTAATGGAATGTACACTTGCGTAATTTTATTCAGGATGTGACAAAGTATGTTGTGTGTATTTAAATATATAAAACATTATATATTAGTTTTCAGTCCCACCAACAGTGTAAAAGTGTTCCTTTCCCCTGTTTGACCCCACAATCCCACTGTTAGGCATCTACCAAGAAGAAAAAAAATAATTGTATCATAAGAACATATGCATTAATTGTTTATCACAGCTCAATTTATAATCGCTAAGATGTGGAAACAACCTAAATGCCCATCAACTCAGGAAAGGATTAAGAAACTGTGATATATGTATACCATGGAGTACTGTTCAGTCATAAAAAGATGGTAGCTTCACTTCCTTTGTATTAACCTGGATGGAGTTGGAACACATCTCAGTAAAGTATCAGAAAAATGAGAAGCAAATATCTAGTGTACTCAATACTCATATGAAGCCATAGATGATCTAATTCACATTCACATAGGAGAAGATTCATTTTAATTCAAGTAGGAGGGAGGGAGGATGAGGGAAGGAAAGAAGGACGGGGGTTTGGGGTGTTCCCACTGAATGAGCAACTTGATGGTGTACAGCATACCTTTTGGGTCTAGGATATAACTAGAAAAGGGATTCTACCTAAGAAATTCAAATATTGTGACTTGGTTGTTTGTACCCGCACATTAACCTGAAATTAAAAAATAATTACCTATACACATATAGCTGGATTCATTATATGTTTTTAAATAATAGAAGAATGATGTTTAAGAGAAAAAGGAGTAATTTAATTTAGCAACATAAGAAAGATAGTGTTGCGAATATTTTTAAAATTATTAGGGGGATATTTGTGATTCCCATAATGAAAAAATAGACTATAGTTTATGAGATTTATTTTTTCTCCTCCATTTATAAATTTATCAGTCATCCGTTTGTGTCAATATGGACTCATGTACATTTATTTTATATGTTGGGTTGTAATGTAAGACTACTTTATTTATTTTGGTGCTCAAAGTTTCACATCTTTGGGTAGATCTTGTGTAAAACAAAGAAAAATCTTTATTTGGTTCATTATTTTGTTTGATTATTAAATTTTTCCATTTAAGAATGAAGTATCTTCAGAATATTTATTTTAAATTCAAAATCAAGCAACTAAAAAGTATATAAAATGTAAGGAAAATATTTATTGACAACCGAATGAAAAAGTAATTACAGTAATGTTAAAGGAATTCAAGCACATTCTATCTTCACTTGCTTTGGAAGTCACTTCTAAAATTCATTAACATTGTCATATTACAAAGTAGTATTTGATTATCTTATACTGATATTAATATTTTATGTCTTCATTTGATCCTTATTACCACTTTGCAGAAGATAGTATCATTTTTATTTATATTTATATCATTTTCCTTGAGATTAACTACATCAACCAAAAATATAAGAGCAAATATTAATCAGTTGCTTTGATATTTATTTAAGAAATACCTACTTTAACTGTCTATTATACATAAACCATTTCTGTAGGCAAATATTTGTAAAATAATTAGGGGGATATTTGCGATTACCATAAGAAAAAATAGACTATAGTCTATGAAACAGTTGATTCCTTTGCTTTCCTTTTATGGAAAGAACATTTTAAGTAAAGAGCATTTCATGGTTTACAAATTCCTTGAAATTAGAAAAAACAAACCAATTTTTTACATCTACATTTTATATTAATTATAATTTATAGAGTTCTATTTTGATAAGAATCTATTTCAATCTTAGTTAATGGTGAAAGTTATGGGTCCAATTTCAGTCTTCTATAGGTTGTCAGCCAGTTCACCCAGTATCATTTGTTAAATAGGAATCTTTTCCCCACTGAAGGTTTTTAATTGGCTTGTTAAAGATCAAATAATGGTAAGTAGCTGGATTCATCTCTTGGTTCTCTATTCTGTTCCATACATCTACCTACATATGCCAGTATTATGCTGTTTGTTTTGATCACTATCGGTTTATAGTATAGTCTGAGGTCTGGTAGCGTGATTCCTCCTGTTTTGTTTTTATTTCTAAGTAATTTCTTGGCTATTCGAGGTTTTTTCTGATTCCATATAAAATGATGTATTATTTTTTCGAGGTCTCTAAAGTGTGACAGTGGAGCTATTAGGGATTGCATTAAATTATATATTGCTTTGGATAGTATGGACATTTTAACAATGTTGATTCTTCCCAGTCATGAGCATGGTATGTTTTTTCCATTTGTTAACATCTTCAGCTATTTCTTTTCTTAGAGTTTCACAGTTCTCTTTGTAGAGATCTTTCACTTCCTTTATTAGGAACTTCCAAATATTTCATCTTCTTTGACACTACTGTGAAAAGATTAGAGTCCTTGACTATTTTTTCAACTTGACAATTGTTGGTATATATAAAGAGTACAGATTTATGAGTGTTGATTTTGTAACCTGAGACACTGCAGTATTCCTTGATCAATTCTAAGAGTTTTGTAGTAGAATCCCTGGTGTTTTCCAGATATACAATCATATCTGCGAAGAGTGAAAGTTTGATCTCTTCTGACCCTATATGTATACCTTTGATTGCCTTTTCTTCCCTAATTGCAATGGCTAAAACTTCTGTTATAATGTTAAAGAGCAGTGGAGACAGTGGGCAACCTTTCTGGGTTTCAGATCTAAATGGAAATGATTTCAATTTAACTCCATTCAATATGATATTGGCTGTGGGTTTGCTGTAGATGGCCTCTATCAGTTTAAGAAATGTCCCTTCTATACCAATTTAATTAATTGTTATGATCAATTAACATAGGGATGCTGGTTATTATCAAAAGCTTTTTCTGCATCAATTGAGAGAAGCATATGGTCTTTGTTTTTTAACTTATTTATGTGCTGAATTATATTTATAAATTTATGTATATTGAACCAGCCTTGAGACCCTGGGATAAAACCCACTTGGTCATGATGTATAATTTGTTTGATGTGTTGCTGGATTCTGTTTGCTAGGATCTTGTTGAATATTTCTGAGTCAATATTCATTAGTAATACTGAACTATAATTTTCTTTTCTTGTTGGGTCGTTTCCTGGTTTGGATATCAAGGTGATGTTTGCTTCATAGAATGTATTGAGTAGTATTCCTTCTTTTTCTATATTTTGGAAAAGGTTGAGTAATATA
>CAUYON010142871.1:0-61689 GCA_963573935.1 Arctocebus calabarensis | reverse complement strand
GCCTCCCAAGTAGCTGGGACTACAGGCGCCCGCCACAATGCCCGGCCATTTTTTGGTTGCAGCCGTCATTGTTGTTTGGCGGGCCCGGGGGCTGGATTCGAACCCGCCAGCTCAGGTGTACGTGGCTGGCGCCTTAGCTCGTTGAGCCACAGGCGCCGAGCCCCCTTTATCAGATGTATAGAAGGCAAACATTTTCTCCCATTCTGTAGATGTCTATTCACTTTATTGATTATTTTCTTGGCTGTGCAGAGGCTTTTTAATGCAATCAAGTCCTATTTATTAATTTTTTGTTGTTACAATTGCCTTTGGGGTCTTCATAAATTATTTGCTTTGGCTCTTATCTGTAAGCGTTTTTCTGACATTTTCTTCTAGAATTCTTATATTTTCATGCCCTAGGTTTAATTCTGTTATCTATTGTGAATTTGTTTTTGATACTGGTTAAGAGGTATAGATCTTGCTTCAATTTTCTTTATGTGGGTATCCAATTTTCCCAGCACCATTTATTGAATTGGTTTTTTTCCCACAATGTATGCTATTGTATCCTTTGTCAAAGATCAGATGACAATCCCAGGGTAGTTTTATCTTCTGATCCATTGGTCTATGTCTCTTTTCTTGTGCCAGAACCATGCTGTTTTGGTTACTGTAGCCTTTTTGCATAGCTTGAAGTCTGGTAAAGTAATGAATCCCAATTTGTTCTTTTTGCTTAAGGTTGCATTGGCTAGTAGAGATCTTTTCTGGTCCTATACAAAGCATAGAATTATTTTTTCTAGATCTGTGAAAAATGATGTTGGTATTTTAATGGGGAATGAATGGAATCCATAAATCTCTTTTGGTAGTATAGACATTTTAACAATGTTTATTCTGCCAATCCATGAGCATGATGTCTTTTTTCATTTGTTTACATCCTCTGTAATTTCCTTTCTCAGTGATTTGCAGTTCTTCCTATAGAGGTCTTTCACCTTCAAATAGGCATAGAGGGAACATACCTCAAAATAATGGAAGCCATATATAACAAATCCACAGCCAATATCACACTGAATAAGGAAAAAATTAAAACCTTTTTCAGTTAGAACTGGAACTAGACAACTTTGCCCTCTATCACTACTTCTATGCAACATAGTGCTGGGAGTGCTAGCTGGAACAATCAGACAAGTGAAGGAAATCAAGGTATCCAAATGTGGACAGAAGAGGTCAAACTATCATTCTTTGCTGATGATATGACCTTATGAGGTCAGATAATTGAGTTTGTGAATGTTTTTGAAAAAGTGCTACATTACTCATTGCTGAATGTCAATATGGTCACTTTTGAAATACTTCCCTTGGGAAGCTGTGCGCCAACACCAGGGCCTACTCTACCCTTCAAAGCAGGTTTGGAACTCTTTTTTCTGGAATGGCCATCAGAACTGTCATCATATGAAATGTGACAATTAGTTTGTGAACTCATCCTTGAAAAAGTACTACATACCTCATTGCTGAATATCACTGCCATCACCTTTGAAGTAGTCCCCTTGGGAAGCCATGCACTGAATCAGAGCCTCATCCACCCTTCAAAGCATGTTTTCTAGGATGAGTTTGTGAACTTAATTGTCTGACCCCAAAGATTCTGCCAAGACACTCTTGGAATCAAAAAATAAATTCAATAAAGTCTCAGGGTACAAAATCAAAGTACACACATCAGTAACTTTCCTATGTACCAATAACAGTCCAACCAAGAATGAAATCAAAATCTCAATACCTTTCACAAGAGCAGCAAAGCGAATAGGCAACTCTTTTCATGGAGTGTTGCTATAAAAGAGAAAAGAGAAAAGAAAGACAGAAAAATTAAAGGTATAGGAGATAGAAAGAAAAAGGTCTGTGCCTATTTCCCGGAAAGTGATGTGATCAAGCAGTGATGCAGAGACATTGGGTGTAAAAAAGTGAACAAAGAGTTCCTTGATTGGAACAGGCAGTAAAGCAGGTTAAATGGGTACAGATAGTGCCATGAGGGTAGGTGCTGGGGTTAATGCTAGTGGGAGCCCCTTCCTGGTTACTGCAGTTTTACTTAGTAAATTGGGAAACAAGGTTACCAGCTAAGAGTGAGAGTAGGCAAGGAAGTGCTGAAGTTTGAGGAAGATCAGGGTGAAATATGAGCCTCTGCCAGTGCAGAGTGAATGGACCATAGAAATAAGATATGAATGATGAGCTGCATTATGGGCTCAGCTGAGGTGTGTGGTCAGGAATTTAAAGTGGAACTAGCAGCACAGTTATGTGTCTTCCGCTAGTCAGTTGCTTGGGTGCAGGCATGAGGTACGATGAAAATTGGCTTTACCTGGATTTTAGTTTAGCCAAAGGAGTGTGAGCAAGAAAATTTTGTGAGAATGCAAGAAAATAATTATGGTGAATGTTTATGCAAGCAGAGTAAGAAGAGAAATGGACACAGTCAGGGGGAAAGATTCAAAGGGTCAATGGATTTGAAATCTAGGTGGATAGACTAATTGTAGGAGTTGGAATAATAAAGGGAATAAATTAGGAAGGTGGGGATGGTTTCCTCAGGTACGTAGTATAACCAGAAGAGTAACTAAGACAGGGTGGAAGACAAGTCCTTTGGAAGAGTTCAAGTAATTGAGAAAAAAATAAATGCTTGAAGTTTGATTTTTGCATACAATTTTATAAACTTTCTAATTTTATCTTTTTAAAATTAAAAGTTTTTTAATACCACAGCATATGAATTACAGAGGTATTGCTGTAAAATTCTATTAGCATCTGTTAAGGGAAAGAGAAAGAATAGGGGTGTCTGAATTTTCTTCCCTAGAAATAAAGAACTGGAAAGTGAGATTATTCTAATTAATTCTGTTATCAGTGTAACATTTTACATAGTTGAAACTTGAAACTGTCACTATTCAACTATCTTTAATGTAAAAAAAATGGCTATTTCATGGAGGTGAACCTTGTACGTATGCATGCAATTATGTAGAGGCAACAGGTCTAGCGAAATTTATGTAAACAAATGTAATAAAAATGGATCTGAGATTATTTGTAAGAATAGGCTTTCTGGAAAAGATACTTTCTGAGTTTCTCACTGAAGGAGAAGAAATATTAATTCAGAGCAGGTAGACAAAAATCGGCTTTCATTTTATACTTTCAGAGTCTTTCTCTCTGAGCTCATTCTCCACAGACTCATTATCAGAAGCTAGATGTCACTGATGTTTTTAATATTTTGGTATAAAAATAACACACAAACACATATTTCTTTTCAAGAGATGCAAACAATATAAGAATGTACACAGTAGACTATGAAAGTTACTTTTTAACTCTTCTTCCCCAAACTTCAGCTGCTTTTTTCAGAAGCAAACTGCAAAATGCTTTTAGTTTCCTTTCTATGCTTTGGTCTGTATCTACCTGTACATATGAACACATCTCTCCTTCCTTTTCTTCTCCTTTTCATATAAAGTAAAAATAATGTAGGCGTATTTCTCTACTGCGATTGTTTTTAGCAATATATCTCATGAATCTTTCTAAGTCAACACACATGGGATGACTTCATTTTAAATGTCTGCATTGTAGTCAATAGTATTAATGTACCATCATTTATTCAGCCACCTCTCTAGATTTAAGTTTCAGATCATTGAAAGTAAATGATAATAATAATTCTACTTCCAGAGAATAGTATAAAAGTTGAATAAACCACTACAATTTACATAAAACACTTATGAGAGCACCTGGTATGTAATAAGCTCTCAAACCAACATTTAGCAAGACCAATCTTTTTATTCCCAAATATAATGGATGAAAATCATAAAAATTTCACTTTAGTTGCTTTTCCTAATTAATAATTATTTTTAATATCTCTATGTACAACTTCCATTTTATTTAACTAGATGCCCGTTTATAACCTTTACAATTCATCCCACTATTCTGAGGACTCATATTTTGGCTGTAATTTTTGTGTATCAAATGCATTGAAATGTTTTATACTAATTTATGATTCAGTTTGTAGTTTTAAAAAATATTTATGGCAAAAACTTTTAGTGTTCCACATTACACCTCATTTTTCAAGTCTAACTTCAGTTGTACTCATGGTAGATACAAGATGGGATAATTAAATCACAAAATCATGCTGGAGAAAGTACTACGTACCTCATTGCTGAATATTTACTGTAGTCGCCTTTGAAGGATTCCCCTTGGGAAAATGTGCACTGAGGCCAGCACCTAGTCCACTCTTATAAGCAATTCTGGAACTCTTTTTCTGGAACAGCTATCAGAGTTGTTGTCCTATGAGATCAGACAATTAAGTTTGAGAACTTGTTTTTAAAAAAGTGCTGATAACTCATTGCTGAATTTCACTATGGTCACCTTCAAAGTACTGCCCTTGGTCATCAGTGCTTCTCAAAGATGGACAAATAACTGAGATCCCTTTGTCTACAACTGTGGCCTCTGCAAGTATCTTTGTACTTTACCTCTTTTTCTTTCTTACTTTCCCAAATATCTCATTCCTACTTCTTAACTGTCCCCAAGTCTTAGACTCTGCTTTTAAGAGAGTCCAAATTAAGACAATTAACAATAGAATTGGTCATCCAGATAATACCATGAAGAGGGAACACCAGAATTGGATCTCTCATTGGTCAGATAGCAACAATACCCACTCTGTATTTGATAAATAGGTTGTAATACTAAAGGATGGTGATGGTGTAATGGTTCTTTTGGTAATTGGGGTGAAGATGCAAGAGGAAGGGGGAGTGAAGGGGAGAGGAAGGATGGGTGGAGGGAGAGTAATTGGTGGGAACACAAGGGTGCATTTTACAAGGGTACATGTTAAATTTACTAAGTGTAGAGTATAAATATCTGACATTATAACTAAGAAAATGCTGTGAAGGCTATATTAACTAGTTTGATGAAAATATTTCAAATGGTATATAAAACCAGCACATTGTACCCCATAAATGCATTAATGTACACAGGTATGATTTAATAATTAAAAAAAGATGCAAGTTCAAAAGCTCTTGGTTGTACTTAAAAGAGACAAGTTACAAGGGGAAATCAAAGGATTGACTTATGCATTACCACTAGCAATTGAATGAAATAATTACAAAGCAGTGTGAGAGATAAGGATTTGCAGGAGTTTGTTAACTGCCTTAGAATTCTGGAAAATGAAAGAGGATGATGCACCTCCCTCTCTTAGCAGATCTGATCATCTGTAGTTAGAGGGAAGACTAGATAGGGCTTAATTCTAAGGTAGCAGCACTGCAAAGGAGATTGTGTGTCAATCTCAGTGAGTCAGTTATGCTAAAGTCAGAAAGGAAAGAGGAAAGTAACCAGATTCTGATACTGGGATGAGGCCAGCTGGATGGATATACCTGAGAACTTTTAACTTCCAGATATCACTAAGTTCCACATCTAGTCTTTTATTTTTCTTTTCTCCCCTTCCCTTTGCAAAGAAGAGTGACATGCCATTATTTTTACAATAAAAAGATATTATCTAAGGTAGAAGCCCCATAGCTGATGCCTGATATTCTCAAGATTCCATCCTTGTGTTTCTTCTCTGTGTTCAAATAACTAAAGTCAATGTCAGCCTATCCTGAGTGGATAATTATTTCGGCTGTGTTTAACTTTTGGGAAAAATTGTTCTTTAATTGATTGAATTATAAAATTTTACTAATGAGCACAGTAGGAAACAGCAGAGTATTCACAGAATTGCATCTTGAAAGTATTGAAACAAGTTGGGGGAGAGGTATAGAATATAAAACTGGAGAAAGTAGTGTTTATTGGTATGGGAACAATACACTTTGCCAGGACACTCGAAGCCCTTCTTATAGGCCTCTGCTGTGGTTCCCTGAAGCTTGGACTTGGTTGATGGCCTTCAGAAGAAGAGTTGGAGATCCAGCACTGCCTTGTCAGAGTATTGAGAATGAGGTGAGTGAGAGGAGAGACAGGAGAGAATATTAGAATGGACTTATTATATGAGATCAGAAAATCCACTTCTTTGCTGAGAAAGTCCAGAGGATACTTCCTTCAATGAAGCAATGAAGAATAGATGTATGGGGCCACACTGATATTGTTAGGAAGCTCAGTGCTTATCATTTTCTGAAGGCCAATATTGACAGTAGAATGCTGTGGAAATGGGTTCACAGTGAATAGGTTTGTAAAAAAATAGAGGCCAGGAGAGATTCTCAGGCATTAGAGGTGAAAGGGGTGTAATTACCCTAGTGGGCAGCAGGAAGAGAGTGGCAATCAGGTTACCTTCAACCACAGGGAGCTCCGGCAATGACTGTTAGACCTTGGTGTTTCTAGGGTGAGAGAGATGGGTCGTTATCTAGGGTATTTCTTGACTTGTGTAACTAAAAATATAATCATAAAATAAGATAAATAATTTGTAGGAAGAAATTTATTTGCTGGTGGTACAATGGAAAAAAAGTCATATTTCAAAAATACAATCAGTCTCCTCCTTCCTCCCTCTTCTTCATGCAATCAATCGAAGGAAAGATCAGGGCACCTTGGGGAGGAATTTGAAACATCATTACAAGAATATACATTTAATATTTCCCAATTCTTCTCCAATGAGACCTGTACTAATTAACTGGGTTAACTGGATACACAGGGGAAGGGTATGCCTAGGGATTTTGATGGATGTGGGATGCAGAGTTTGGTTAACATGGATACTAAGATATCCAGAATGCAATCATATTATTACCTTTCACTTTTAGAGGTAATAATTAGACTCACAGAGAGTAAAGCCAAATGGTCTACAAGCCATCCTATTCATTGTCCTTAGATGGATTTTCAGAGATTGGCACTTTTCTGAAACTTAAAAGATACGAGAGTGGTGGTTTCAACATATTCCTGTTTAGTTTAGCTATATGGTTTATAAAAAAGCAGGTGAATCATAATGTATATCTATAAACTACAATAATCTTGCCCAGATTGTATCAGTAATTGCTGTTGCTGCATCCAATATAATGTTATTATTGGTTCAAGAAACACAGCCTCTGGTACTTGGTATGTAATAACTGAGCTGGTAAATGTGTTCCTTTCCATCTGTATCAGTGAACAGGATTAAAGCCAGTTGTACTTATAGGAAGGAAAACAGTACACTTTCACTTTCTTTTCTCAAGGTTGTATCTATTGCCTCTCTGCCAACAACATGGTTCTGCGAGGTGTTTGAGAATTTTGAAATCCTACAAAATTATCTTGTCTATTCTACTCATAATACCATGCTAATCAGACCTGATGGGAAGGAAGTGGCCAATATCTTGGATGCTCTTTTAAAACACATGTATGAGAAAGAATAGGAGATGAATCTTGAAAAGATTTAGGGACTTGACAGATTGGTAAAATTGGGGGAAATGACTTGGTGACTTGCTGGAACATGCACCCAGGTAAAGAACAAATCATTGCATGTGTACCTTTCAACTCTTAGAAAAATGCACTGTTCTTGGCTTAATGAACTTGGGCTTATTTTGTCTCTAGATGACAAAAGTGAGTACTTCAAAGGTGACCATGGTGATATTCAGCAATGAGGTATGTAGCACATTTTCTAGGATGAGTTCAGAAACTTAATTGTCCGACCTCACATACTGTACTTGGGAACATTTCCTTTAATGACTATTTGATCATTTTGAAGATTGCCAATTTTGAGTGAGATTGAATGAAAGAGATGATTTTTTTTCACCAGATCTAATCTGTGGAATAAACTTGACTGCCACTCCAGGGATCTAACTCTACAAATCCAGTGGTGCTACATGGAGAAAAACCCAGTAGGAGAGTTACTACACATTCTCTCGGGCATGGAGAGGAAGTCAATAGCTTCGGCAGCAGGAAGCTACCTACCATTTGAAAAGCAGTTCCAGTGCCTGTGGCTCATTGAGTAGAGCGCTGGCCCAATATACTGAAGGTGGCAGGTTCAAACCTGGCCTCGGCATACAGCAAAAACAGAAAAATATCCGGGCTTTGTGGCCGGCACCTGTAATCCCAGCTACTTGGGAGGCTGAGGCAAGAGAATCACCTAAGCCCAGGGGTGGGAGGTTGCTGTGAGCTGTGTGATGTCATGGCACTCTATCAAGGGTGATAGAGTGAGACCCTGTCTCTACAAAAAAAAAAAGAAAGAAAGAAGAGAAAAGAAAAACAGTTCCTTTGAGGCTACTGAGCCCTTTAAGGTGACTGTGTGTCTGACCTTGATACCTCAAGCAGGCAGGAGACTGGAGCAGCCCAGTAGAAACAAGGTTTGTCAGAACCACCAAGGAACAATGTCTAGCAGACACATCGACAATTCATTGCATGGTCAAAACTATTTATCAGGGATTGGGCCTGAACAGGTTCGAAGGACAGGTACATTTCTGTTTTACTGAAGCCTCCTTAGCTGATAGTTCATGGAGCATTCCTTTTAGCTCAGTGACGGAGTAGGTGAGAAACTGGCCTCAGTTCACATGTGCACATACAGGCTGGTTCATTGTGGTGGTGTGCACCGAATATGGAATATTGACGTCGTATGGTCCCCCCCAAAGGGCATTGATGAGAAGAGGTCACAACGTCAGGCAGGACCAAGAACAGTGTACCTGGTGTTCCCTTGATGGGGATGGGAAAGTGTCCTGAAGGAAGATTATGTTGGTTTCCCATTCAACACTGCATCACTTGGCTTATTTATCAAAAACACGGGTTGGCAAATTGTATCTTGCAAGCATAGCATGGCCTTTTACTTGTTTTTGTGTGGCCTGTGAGTTAAAAATTGTTTTCACATTTTAAAATCTGAAAAAAGAAATTCAAAAGAGTAATATGTCAGGTTGTGTGAAAATTATTCAAAATTTAAATTCCATAAATACAGATTCATTAAAACACAGACATGGGTATGTATTCATGTAATTTTTATGGCTGTTTTCATGCTATAAGGGCAGAGCTGAATGGTGGCAAGAGAGACTGTATGGACCAGAAAACACAAAATATTTACAATGTGAGTGTTACTGAAAAAGTTTATGGACTTTCTGGAAAAGAGCTTGGTAGAAGAATGACTGAAATATTACAGGCAAGACAGTCTCTCTCATAAAGAGAGGCATTTGGGAATATACATAGACTTTTTGTGCCATGTCCACTGCAGGGGAGGCATTGGACAACCAAAGGACCAGTGATTCATCTGGTAGGTGTCATCTGGCCTTTATCCTCAAACTGTTGCTTTCTCTAAGAGCCCATGAATTAAATAGCCATGATAGCACGGATGAATATTGTCTGTAGGTCCAATAGTGTGGACTTTCTTTTGCCAATGATGATTCAACTATTCCCCCAACCTATCAGCAGCAGAGCCCAATTCTGGGTTCCTGATGGAGCAGACCTGCTGTCCACCTAGTGTCAGATTCTTATAGAGAAACATTTCCAGCATTGGTAGGGGGGAGTGACTCATTCCTACTAAAATTGACACTCACTCCAAATAGGAAATTGCCTGCTCTAGCTGCAGTATAAAGCACTATGAGAATATCCCATTTTCCCATGTGGGGCTATCCAAAAAAATCCTTAGACTTGACTATAGGATTAACTCATCAAGCAGTGAATCTGATAGAACTTTGACATAGCTTTATTTAAGTTGCAGCTCTGGCTGTTTGGAGATGATGTCTTGCAAGATTTGCCTGCTATCCTTCAGGATGAATTAAACAACTTGATCAAGTTTCCACTATCTGAGGTCACATCTTCCATAGTGAGAATACATGGATTCAAGGACCAAGGGAGTAGGATTGACCCTTCCCAATATGACTTCAGTAACCTGCTCCAGGAGTTTTTGCTTTCTTTCCGTACAACTCTAGGGTCTAAAGATTGGAACCTTTGGCTCCAAAGCTTGTATTAGAGAGAAAGTAAGGATTCTACTTAACTGAATTTATGACTTATCAATGGGCAGTTAATAATTCCCCTCATCAGGACTTGACAGGAATCCTAGAGTTGGTGGTAAAAGAAGAAAAAGCTGTGTCTTTTCACTCAGCTGTATTTCTGGATACTGTTGCTCATTCCACTAAACATTCAAGACTTCTTTAAAGACTGTGGCTGGTCACCAATGTGACAAGTTAGTGACGTAGTGCTTTCAGTGTTGGACACTAACGAATAACAGTGGTCCAAAAGTGGACTACAGTCAATATTTCAGTGTGCGGAGTCACATTGCATTGGCCCCCATCTGATGGCAGCTACCGTGTGCTAGGAGTTCTATAGTTCCATGCAAGCTCAGCGTCACAGCGACATAGAAGCATGTGAGTTTTTTCTGAAGTCACCAGATCTCAGTCTTTGTACAAGTGAAGCCCAGAAAAGTGGGAAAATTAAAGCTCTGAGGGTGACTCTTTGGCAAAGTGGGACAGGAAACAGTATATAGATATCCACTGTCTTCTAATTTTTATGAGAAATTCCAAGAAACATTGTGGAATACTGAGACCCTATTGTCTACCACATCAGCCCCCGAAATTTCCTACTCTTACATTCACCTCCTCATTTCCTTTCTCTCTCTTCCTCATTCCTATTCTCACTGATCACTTCTAAAATAAATTACCTGCACTGAAATTCACAAGCCTTGGCTCAGACTTCCCTTTCAAGTAATTCAGACTAAGGCAGTAGCATTTGAAATACTGACATTTAAAGAAGTTTTGTATGGGGGTGGCCCCTGTGGCTCAGTGAGTAGGGAGCCAACCCCATATACTGAGGGTGGTAGGTTTGAACCCAGCCCTGGCCAAACTGCAACAAACAATAGTGGGGCATTGTGGTGGGCGCCTGTAGTCCCAGCTACTCAGGAGGTTGGGGCAAAAGAACAGCCTAAACCCAAGAGCTGGAGGTTGCTGTGAGCTGTGATGCAACAGCGCTCTACTGAGGATGACAAAATGAAACTGTCTCTAATAAACAACAACAAAAAAAATTTTTGTGTGCATAGACATATTATTCTTTTCCCTGGTGATTTCTGTGTGTTATGTTTTGTGTATGAAGGCCCATCCCACTTTAAGATTATGAAAATGTTTGTCTATATTTCTTTTTAATACTTTTCTAGTTTATTTTCTAGACTATTATCTGATCATTGCTCATTTATTTCTGTGTATTATATGAAGTTAGCCTTATTCTTTAACAAATGCATAGTCACCTACTACTATTTTTTGCATATTTCTTTTCCCACATCAATTGAGTTTGAATGTCACCTACATCACGTACATAATTTTTATATAAATTTTATAAGGGTTTATTGGTTTATGTTTATATTACTGTGCTCATATCACAATATTTTAATTATGTATAGAACATTTTGATATCTAATAGGGAAATTCTGCTTTTAGCGTTTCATTTATCTTTTGCACAATTGTTTGACCATTTTTGTACACATTGTTTAGTGTAAGCTTTAAAATCAGCTCTTAAAGTTTATTAAAATTGGTTTGTGGATATATCACACCTCTACTAAACTTTCACATTCAGGAATTAACCTAGTCAGGGTTTCTTTTTGACCATTAGTCAAGTTTCACTCAATTTATTTTTTCACTTTACCTACCTATAGTTTGTAAGGTTCATGTGAATTATATAATTTTTCTCTCCCTTTACAGTTCATGCTCTGTTTCAAGTCCATGAAGTATGTAGGAGATGTGGTGTATAAAACAGCTATTGTTGATACTGTATTCAGGGCATCTTAAGATACTTTCTTTTTTATGTTACTGTATTTTTTTTCTTTTTAATTGGATTTTCTAAGAATATAATTATATACTCTATAAATATTTGGGTTGTTAAATATAAAATGTCTGATTTCTAATCAAAAGTTTAGTTTATTAAATCTAAACAAGAAGCAGTGCAATTACTAAAATTGTGCACCTAACCCAGCAGTTCTCAACCTGTGGGTCACAACCCCTTTGTAAAAGTGAAAATACAATGTGACATTAGGAAGGGTGAGAACCACTGACCTAAACTAACACAGTTTACCGTCTTAATAGTAGAGAGTTTATGTATCAGCAGTGACACCTAGAGAGTGAGTGGCAATGAAATCACAAAAGACATTTTCTATAGCTTGTTGAGAAATAAATATTTTTCCTTACAAGAAGTGGTCCAAACCCTGGAATTAGTGACATTTAGTGCAAGGCCTGGTGAATATGGTGGAAGATCACCTTCTGTAGTTTGAGGAGTGTTGTTTGTGTGTCCTGTGGTCAAGCAAGTCTTAACAAGAGTATTGACATATCTCTAGTGACCATCTCAGCTGCTTTATCACAAGCATCCTTATCATTTTGTTCAAATGGTTAGAGTAGACATCCGCTATAATTGATTGACTAGGTTTTATGAAACTGTAGAGGATAATACCAGGTCTGGACCAACACACAGACACCATTAGCTTTTTTGATGAATATTCAATCTTGAACTGTGTTTTGACAGTTCATCTTTTTATCCAGCCATTGTGCTGAATGTTTGAGGTTGTCAAGAGTAATCTATTTGTATTACATGTAACAATATCGTGTAGAAACATTCATCTATATGTCATTACAGCAAAAAAGGCAAACTCCCAGAGATTTCTCTTGTGATGCTCCTTCAATTCATGTGCAATCATCTACCTAGATTCTTTACCTTGCCGATTTGTTTCAAATGGTCTAATATTGTTGGGATAGTAACGTCAATCCTTGCTGCTAATTCACAAATAGGTTGAGATGTATTTTCTTCCAGTATAGCTTTTAGATCATTATTATCTACCTTGGTGGATAATAGTCTCAGGTTGCCCATTCATTTTCAAGATGAAAACTACCAGAAAGATGGTGGCACCTGTGGCTCAAAGGAGTAGGGCTCCGGCCCCATGTACCAGAGGTGGTGGGTTCAAAACTGCAAAAAAACAAAAAAAAAAAAAGAAAGAAAGGAATTTCTCAAGCCATAAAAAGTACCATATATTCATTACCACATCCTTCTCAAACATTTCATTAATATTTTGAGCTATTTACACTGCATTGGTTCAACAATGGAACTCACATTCAAAAATAACATGAATTTTTGACTTATTCATGATTTCATAAAAAAGACTCTAAAATTTTTTTGTGAAAGACAGTCACAAGCTAAAATGTGTGTTTGAAAGAATGAGGATGTACTTTCATGATTAAAAACAAAACAAATGTCAAAATGAAATGATGTCAAGTATCGACATTAGTAACTAAGGAAATAGGATATTACATAGTTAATAACCTTGAAAATGAGAACTATTTTCTTATTTTCTATTATTTTTACACATGGTAGGGTGAACATAAGTACAGAGGGTGCTAAAAATGTATACAAATTTTAAGAAAAGAAAAACGGTCTTAAAATTATAATAATGCATACTGATAGCAAAAGATTAATACCGAGTCATGTTGAGTACCTCTTGTAATTGTAAAAGTAAAATGCAACTTGGGTGACTTGAGTATTAAACATTCAACACAGTTTTTTTCTTTTTTAAAACATGTACCCAGTTTTTGGTACCCTCTGTACTTTATTGGTCATTTTCCTCATTGATTTTTTGTTGTTGTTGCCATATAAGAACCAAACAAATTTTCAGTTCAGATGGAGATAAGTTCTGTGTTCAGGAAAACTGTAAACGAGGGTTCTAGGTAATAATAGAGATGCCATACCAGAGTCTGGGTGAGGGAATGCAAGAAATCAAAGAGAGACCAGAAACAGGTCCCCGGAGAGTCAGCAGTGGTAAAAATCAAGGGGCAGATAATGTAGGTCAAGATTCAGGAATACCATAGCTACTCTTTTCTGTGACAGTGTTGAGTTCGAAAGGCAGAGATGAGGTGAGAAAAGATTGGAAAGTGTCCTCTGGAAACCGAGGTGTTCTAGAATCCTAACAAGAAACCTTACAGGGGAGAGAGCGCAAAATCCAGCTGCAGCTCCCTGACCACTCTCTCCCGGTATGGAATTCTCAGCAGTACCTTCTACCCTCATCATCCTAGGGGGCATAAGCACGCAAGGTATGAGAGATTTTATTTTTTCCCTTCCACAAAGAGTTTTCACAGAAATTCTATCCAATATAACTAAGTACTATTATATATTAAATGTCTAACCCTTGGATATATAGCTGGCTGTTCGAAAAATAGAAATTCTCTAACTTCTTATCACTATTATTTATCACTGGAGTAAAAAGGTGAAATAATTTTTCAGTGCAGCCAGTGCAGCAAACATGTGGATGATTTTTGAGAAGTGGAGTAATGTACTAATCAACTTTCCTATTTCTCTATTATCAAGTGACGATTATCAACTTGCAGATCTAAATGTGACTTAAGAGCCTGTGACTATATAAACTAGCTTAAGAAAGTATTTAGAATAGTCCCATTAGAAGATGTTATTTTTATATTAAAAATCCTCATTTTTTAAATTTACTCCAAGCATAGAGATAGACAGTGATAGGTCAGATTAATTGGTAATAATAAGAAAAAATGTCTATGCATGGGTATAATGATAGAAATAAAGTATTATCAGTCTATCAGTTATACTAACCAAACTGACATAAATGAGTATGAGCAAGTGTGAAACAGTAAGTATATTTTCTGACAATATTTTCTAACCTAGAGTCAAAGAGACTCTAGGTTAAGTGTTATCATCCCCATTAAATATGAAATCAGAGAATAGTTTCAGTCACCTGAGACAGAATAAGAAATACATTGGGTAAAAGTAGCTGTAGAGAAAATTTAAATTCAGGAACCATTGAATAAAGGAGATGATCAATGAAGTACTATTGCATTGAACAAGTGGTTCACTAGTCTATAATAACTAGAGTGAGAATAATAAATATATTTTTATTTAGTATTAACAAGAATATGGCCTGAATGCAAATAGAAAATAGTAGAGTGAATAATGAGGGGGCATAAACAGATAAAGTTTCTTGGTTGGTTTTTTCATTAAGAAGGTGAGTTGTAAATGGAATATAACCCAGAATAAAAGGGAAATAAATGAAGGATATTGATATTGTAGAATGGCAAAATTACAAGTACAATTAATTGAGAATGGATTTTAGAGAAGAGTGTATGACATTCCCACATTAAATACTGATTCATCATCTATGTTATTATGATAAACACCATTATGAGCAATTAGGATTTATCCATTACTTTAAGTTTGGGGAGAAAAAGTCTTATTTAAATATCAAATATGTTGTATAGATCAGTATGTAATTGATATAAATTAAAAGAAAATTAAGGCCAATTGTAACAGATAAACTAAGTTCCAACATTGACCATGAATACATTATTTCTTTGGCCTCTTCAAGAAAAAATATAGACCATACATTTGAGAGTAGTGAAAAATTTATTTTTTTATAAAGATCAAAATATTTGGTGGTTTAAGGTTATAGCCAGGGACAAAATTAATGGACAATTTGTATGTTAAGCAGTTGTAACAAAGATTCAAATTTCTTTTCAAAAGATAAAATTGAAATTATTAACACTTATGAATAATTAACTACTGTACAAGTAATTGCCAGAACTCTCACATATGGTAAATAACTATTTCTGGTTCTGACAAAGTGATCCATCCATAATTGGTCATGCATTGCAATTCACTTCTCCAAGAATTTGTCTACAGGAAAGATGGTATCATTATATAGTTAGGGTAGCTCGCTCATAATAAGTGTAGAAATGACATCTTTTGTTTTGTTTTTAGTTTTACTTTTCTCAAAGTTTCATTAGCACCGGAAAGATGCTTTTGTGCAGAAAGTTTTAAAGATTGAGATGGAAACTGTAGAGCAAAAGCTTTATTAAACAGAAGGATTCAAATTTTCCCTGGGCCACTTGGTTGTTACCAGTAAAGGATTGGGTATTCTGTCCTGCGCAACTGGGCCACCATCTTGTAGCGTGGAATCTACACTCTCAAGTGTCCTACCTTCTCTCACCTAATTTTCCCTCAGTTTCTATGTATCTCTTTGGAGAATTTTTTGATTGTCACAATCAGGTACAATACTGATTGTAAAATACAGGTACACATTCAATACTCAGAAATATATATATATATTTTCCTGTGGAAGCCAACCATCATTTATTTAGCCAATGTCACACAGACTGATGTTTAGATTATCTCAGAGCTTTCAATATTAAATCTTCCAATGAACATCCTTATATGTGTGTCTTTGAAGAATTTATTTCGTGTATTAATAGAAATTGTTATAGGTCTTTATAAAATCAAATATTTTGTGCTGATATGAAAAGGTAATGATCGTCAAATCAAGAGGAATTTTTAAAACTTTTTCTCCTTTAAGTTTTCTTCTCATTATCAAATGGCATTCTTTTCCATCTTGGTCTTCTATAAACCTTCCCCTAAGAAGTGACAAAAAATTAATCTTTTTTAAAAATATGTATTGATCCATGGGACCCATAAATTACTTTTTATAGATCATTTAAATAATTGCATTTCCTGGGCAAAGCTCAAGAGCACCCTCCCCTGCCTCTTTGAATGGGGAATTCTGGAGACCCTGATTAGCGGGTCTCTGCTGGGAATATTATGCAGCCTTAAAGAAAGATGGTTACTTTTCCTCTTTCATATTTACATGGATGGAGCTGGAACACATTTTCCTTAGCAAAGTATCTCAAGAATGGGAGAAAAAGTATCCAATGCATACAGCCCTACTATGAAGCAAAGTTATAGCTTTCATGTGAAGGCTACAACCCAATTATAGCACAAGAAGACAGGGAAAGGGGAAAGGGAGGGAAGGGGAGGAGGAGGATGGGTGGAGAGATGCTAAAGGGTGGGATCACACTTGAGGTGCATCTTGGAAGGGTCAGGTGAAACCTACTATTTGGAGAACACAAATGTTTTCACACAACAGACAAGAAAATCCCATGAAGGTTATGTCAAACAGGTGGATGAAAATATTTCAGATTGTATATGAAGCCTGCACACTGTACCCCATGATTGAACTAATGCACACAGCTATGATTCAATAAAAAAAAAAAAAAGAAGAAAAAAAAGAGAAAGAAAGGCTCTTGACAACATTGTGGGAAGCCTCAGATATATTGGCAAAAATACCCAGAAATATTTAAGGTATCTCATGACAAAACCAGAAGTGGCAGGAAAATGCTAAACATGTCATTGAAGAGGAAAAATCACTACAACATGATGTTGTCAGACTCCTTAAAATTTTAGCAACATTTTATAAAACTTTCTGTGACAGTAAAACATAATGCTTTCTTCTTTGGTTAGTAGGGAATGGCTACTTTTGTGACGGCCTTACATCAATGGCAGAAGCAAAATGGGAAATAAGCCATTGATTCACATGCCCTGGATAGAAACAGGAAAAGATAACAGAAAATAGGCCTTTCATTCATAGCCCTATGTTTACACTCCTAAGAAATGGCATGTTATTAAAAGCTGTGGTATAAAATTTTTAATGAGAAAAAAGGATTAGGAGCTAAATATTTCTAGATTTGAAATGAAACTACATTGTTTTTAAGAATTAACTAAGTAGTATGTGTTTTCTGCCTCTACTTTCTGTGATATACTTTGTTATCACAAATTACAAATAACATACTGGTTGATCAAAAAAGGAACTCAGACATCACTAAGAAAATCTTGAAAAGAACTTCAGGGAGGCCTTTGCTCAAAACTAATGGGTTTTAAAAATCTCACATCAATTAATATAGCTATTATGAGCCCCCCCCACAAATACTGATGAAGATGTGGAGAAGTTGGCATTCTTGTACACTGGGAGTGGGGGGAGTGAAATAGTATATAACTAGTGTTATGTAA
The DNA here is from genome assembly GCA_963573935.1 of Arctocebus calabarensis. Classification (NCBI taxonomy): domain Eukaryota; kingdom Metazoa; phylum Chordata; class Mammalia; order Primates; family Lorisidae; genus Arctocebus; species Arctocebus calabarensis. Next base: position 44,034 of record CAUYON010142871.1, on the reverse strand, counting down.
CCATCCTAGTATAAAATAGGACAGTACTTCATAAAGAAATTGAAAAAATATCAGAAACCAAACCATTTTTTTCTGACAGCAAATGAACTTGAACGATAACTTGAAGTCCCTGAAGCAAGGGAAAGTGATTTCATTTGTATAATTAAATTATCTGCTAAAAAAAATTAAAAATGGAATTGTCATATGATGCAGCAATTCCATTTTTGTTTTGGAAATGTTTCAAAATTGTTCAAAGAAGAACTCTTAAGAGCTATTTGTATACCTGTGTTCATAGCAGCATTATTCACAATAGCCAACAGGTAGAAGTAACTCAAGTGTTCATTAACAGATGAATGAATAAACAAAATGTGTTTTATACATGCAAAGAAGCATAACTCAGCCTTAATAAGAAGAATTTCTGATGCATGCTACAATATGGATAAATGACCTTATCCCAAATAAAATAAGCCAGTCACAAAAGGACACCTATTGCATGATTCCCAGTAAATGAAATACCTAGAGTTGTCAAACTAATGAGATCGAAAGTAGAATGGTGGTTTGAGGGACTGCGGGTGAGGGATAGGAGAGTTGTTTAATGAATATAGACTTTTAATTTTCCAGGGTGAAAATAATTCAGAAGATGGATTAGGAGGATGGTAGCACAGCAGTGAATGTACTTAATGCTGCTGAACTAAGCACCTAAAAATTAATATGGTAAATTTTATGTTAAGTATATTTTTACCACAACCATAATTATTTTTAAAGTAATGGCCTTTTACAATTACCCCTGTCACAAGCATACCTATAATTGCATGTATGGATTATTATTAACATTAAAGCTCAGAAGTGTGATAATGTCATTTAATAAAACCCATAATCAAAATAAAGTGCAGCAGGATTCACACTCACAGAGGAAGGACAAAAGCATCAACATGTAATTTGATAACTCAGAGTGTGAAGGTGGTTGTGTGTGGCTAAGCGGACTTTTTTCTTAGTAGTTTTACGGACATTCTCAGTTATGAGTTAATGAAGAATTGTACTCTCTATAAAGCAAATTCTGTTTTAGAATTAAACGATTTGGTTAGGGTCTATTCGTATTGTAAAGATAATGTAGGAGAAATACTTTGGAAGAATCATTTTTGTATGTGGATTTTTGTTTCAATGATAATTAAAATGTTTATGTAAGTATATTTTAGCATATAGATGGCCCCTTTGTAACCAAATACTCCACTTTTAACCATAGCCCCAGTATTTGCTTTCACATTTATGGCACACTGGGGGACAGTGGTCACTTGAAGTAACAGCAATTTTACCTTCATATATTAAAGGGCATACTGGCTCCTGCTAAGGTGACATTTTCTAAAATTAAAATGCTAATATTCTACACTACTATTGAATTCATATAGAATTATTTCTACCAGTTATTTGAAAGTCTTATTTTATGAAATAATTTACATTTTTCAGTCATTTTCATAGACTATGGCTAATTTTTAAGTTATTCAGTCAATTCAGACTTTGATTTGATGTCACAAAAATAGCACAGTATAACAGAGTAATGGTAACAGGCTCATGAGAAAAGAGGAGAGGCAAACTTGATCGAAGAATGAGTCCTTTAAGCCAGAGGAAATCCAAAGAACTCCAAAAAATATAACAGGCTTCATGTTAGTTTGAATAGTGAAGTGCCGTGAAAGAATAACTAGAGAAGTATTAGATATGTTGAACTCAAAAGACATGTGCTTTAGTTCTGTATTCATGATACCTTTAAATTCAGTCTTTATAGGTACCAACTTGTATAATGGTTCACTAGCAGCAAATGCAATAGGACATTTCCAAGGAAGAATTTGCCAAATGATATTACAAATTTTTTTGAAAGTTTATTTTGGTACAGATTCTCAGATCAGACCATATCATGATATCAGGGTAATATCTAAATGAAGCTCAACTATTACTTTCAGCAAAACAATCTTGTCTAAAGTGTTAAACTAGTACTATTAATTTGAATTTTATTATAAAAATAATTTTGTGTTTGACTTTAATATTTTCATCCATGAATTGAAAACACTCTAAATTCATTGCTCTTTTTATGTTTATGTTTATTAAAGAAATATTACATAAAAAAATACGTTAATATTGGCAACCTGCCAAAATTTTACTTTTAAAGCCTGCATGCAATTTGCACATAAATGAGGGTACAATGCAATGTGTAAAGTTACTTCATTTCAGGGAAGCACAGTGAGTTGATTCACAGAGTTATAATGTATGAGTTTTTTTTTTTTATAATTTTATTGAATCATACTTCTGTACATTGGTGCAATCATAGGGCACGATTCATATACATTCAGAAATGTTTTGATCATACTGTTAATGTATGAGTTTTATAGGACACACTTAGGAAGCTATAAAAATATGAAAATATGCAATTATATACATTTTTTAAAAACCCTAGAATTTCAGCCTATCAATATGTGATTAAAAGATTCTTTCATGATAGAAGGCATAAGGTATTTTATAAGGTACTTCTTTACATTAAGGAGGGACATGCTAAGAGAATCAATAGTATACTCATGTTATTGTATTGTATTTCAATTATTTGGAAAAAGGTTTCTTCCAACCTATCAGCCATTTAGAAAGCCTAGGAATGGGCTTAAATATTTTGAACAGATCTAAATTGTGAAATAGGTCTTCAGTTTTTGCAGCCAAAAATAAAAGATTGAGGCCAAAGGGTAAAGGACAATATGGTTTAGCCTTTAAATGGAAAGAGAACAGAGACAAAGAGAAAATGATCTGGCATTGTATGCTCACATAAATGGCAGTAATTAAGCTTTGCAGTATCATTAGATATGATAACAATCATTTGTAGCCTTTTATGTTGTTTCACATGTTAGGCATACTGAAACACATGGTAGCGAGATCCTTAATATTTTTCATTGTTATTTTCTTTTTCCTAAGGGAATAATGTCATTCAATTGTCATGAATTGGGGAGATACACAACACAAAATTGGATTCTTATCTTCAAAGGAGGAAAGATGACGTGATCTGTGCCTTTTAGCCATCTGCAAAACATATGGTAGCAGTAAATTGCTACAAGATATTGAGGTGGATATTTCTAAGAGAATAGTATTTAAATTTATAAAAACTAATTTGACATTATAATAAACATCGAGTTAATGTACCTACCATCCTAACAACTAAACTATGACATATTATACCACAGTGTCAACTTGAACCAAGAAGATTCTAGGTTTGGATTGTGGAAAATCTATTATTAATCAGTTCATATTTTCTGATGTCGTAGTTGAGGAAAACAACATTGATACTTTGGAAATAGATACTTTGGAAATGGAATCTCCATGGGAGAAAATGAGAAATGTCTTACTCAGTTAAATATTTTATTTAAGTCAATATAGTGGTCAACCTTAATGGATGACTGTGTTTATTTTTCCTCTTAAATACTCAATTAAAGTGAAGAGTCAACTTTTTGTTAGTTTTCATGGTACTTTTCATGGTAGTTTTCAATCAGTATTACAATAATTAAATTAGAATTTTTGCTTGCATTAGAGCTCTGAGTCTTCAATTGCCCAAGCTGATCATAAGGTGAATAAGGAATTCCTATTGAAAATTTTATTTCCAAGTATTCATTATTGTCAGATTCTTCAGAATGCTGCTATGATATTTTATGAATTTATCAGATACCAGTTTTTGAAGAATTACTTTAGTCAATTCAGTAATTTCAAGAGACATAAAACAAAGATGCAGGATGTTGCACATCTCATGAGACTTAAAGGTATTATAAAAATTATAAAAAATGATGTAGTTAATTTTGCTCCTTTAAACATACAGCTGGAGTGCAAATTGCCTTGGGTTGGGTGTAGGTGAGATTTTTGTTCTTCCCATACAATGACTTTTGCTGTCTGGCTATCCTTCTAATTCAGTTAACTTTCTCTTGATGTTTATGCCAGAATGCTGGTATTATATAAAAGCAGAAGAGTTGCTCTTATTTTATCTGGTTGTTATATAATAATATAAACACTACTTTCAGCTTCATTTCAAGGTTTCTCTCTACTAATATTAATAACTTCTCTAACAGCTTGTGATTAAGTTCCATTTTCCCAGTTGCTAACTGAGCTGACAATTAGTCTCTTCTTTCAAAATAACTCTTTAACTTTACAGAAGTTAGTCAGAAATAGGGCTAGTATATCCATTAGAATCTTTTAAATTTGAAATGTAATCCAAAGAGCAGTACACATACCTGCTAAAGACAGAGATAGACTGCAAATGTAGAAAACAAAACCAGAAATACACTTAACTTGTATCTTATTAGGACTTCCGGAATTTGGAGAATAAAATCCTCACTCCTCAGCTTTTACTTTGCTCAACAATCATATTTCATTTACATTTCTGATGCTTTGCAATCTGATGAATTTTTACTAATTCTCGAGACTAATCTTGGAGACTAAACATATAAGGTATATAAGGTGAATATCCATGAATTCTCTTATCTTGCCCTCCAGTTAAACCTTAGAGCATATGCTCATTAAACTGTAATTGGTTAGGGCATAACCAAAGTAGTAGTGGAAGTGTTGAGATAATCTAGATTCCAATGATGGCTGTTATGCTGGAGAGATAAAATAGAGCTATTTCAGTTAATATTTGGAGGGATTTGGAGACTGATTTGACATGGAAGGCGATAGACGCTGAATGTTCAGTGCTGTAGAAGAATGATAAGATTAGTGAGAAGGAGGAGCATTGAGGGGTGGGGATAATGGGAGGAGGAGGATGAGTTCAAATTCAAACTCTTGCTTTCAGATGCCTCTGCTGTATTAAAGTAGGGATTTCATCAGAGAATAATATATAGGGTTGGAATTTAGGAAAGGGGTCTGAGCCAGAGGAATAGATTTATAATACTGGAACATAGCAAAGAGCTGAGTTACCAAATGTGTGAGAAATTGACCAGGTATTGTGTGTAACTGGAGGAAAGAACATCATTGTGGAAAGAATGCATAGGGGAGAAAAAAGCATCACAATGAAACTGAAGAAAAATGATCTGAGAAGAAAGCTGTCCCTTGAGTGCAAAGGAGCATTGTCCAAACTCGAATCCTTTCATTGTCTGCCTTATCCTAAATTTGTGGATTTATTTCTGGACTTATTTATTTCATGTACTTTTATTCCCTTGAAAGCTTTCCTAGGATGCTTTTCCTTCTGTTTTCTACTAGTAAAATCAAGATTCATTGTAATATTTCTTTTACTATGAAGCCCATTGTGATACATGGTCTGAAAAAGGAATATTTTAATATTCAATTTTAAATATTTGAAGCACAATTTTTTCAGGATGTCTGAGATTGACTAACATACAACACTTCCTTCGATGTCAATTTTTTAAACTTATTTTTTAAATTTCAGATTGATATGAAGGTACAATTAGGTACAATATTTGTGTGGTTAATTAAGGGTCCTTGTTGGAGTTGTGTCCTACCCCCAGGAGGTGTCAATATTAGGTGTCAAAGGAAGTCAATATTTCTCTCTGAAAATATTTCCACATAATGTTAAATTTATATTTGATTTACATTATGCTCATTAGTTTGGTGCACATCAATCCTCTTCCCTCCCCCTTCTCCTCCCTCATCCCTTCTCCCTTCTTTTTTGCCCATCTTGAATTCAATTGAGTTTTTCTCTTGTGTGGTCATGCATGTATTAGTTCTTCAACTGGCTTCATATTTGTATTGAGTATATTGGAAACTTGCTTTTACATTCTTGTGACACTTTACTAAGCATGTGTTTCAATGCTTCAATTCCATCCAGTTTAATACAAAATGCATAAAGTCTTTATCAGTTTTTATGGCTGATTAGTATTCCATGGCAATTGTATTCCATAGTTTATTAATCCATTTATGGGTTGATGGGCACTTGGGTTGTTTCCACATCTTGACTATTGTAAATCGACCTGCAATAAACAATCCAGTGCAAATGTCACTATGATACAATGTTTTTTTTTTTTCTTCTCAGTAGATTTCTAGTAATGGAAGGTCTATTATGAGTTCTTTGAAGAGTCCCTATACTTCTTTCCAAAGAGGCTATATTATTTTGCAATCCCACCAACAGTGTAAAATTGTTCCATTTTTTCCACTTCTGTACCAGTATCTGCAGCTTTGGAACTTTGTGATGTGGCCTGTTCTCATTGGGGTTAGGTGTATCTCAAGGAGGTTTTAATTTGCATCCAATGCAAATTCTTGATAGCTTATAAACTCTTTTAGAACCAAGACCTTTGCAGTATCCTCAACTGTAAAATAGGGATAATTATATCTATTTCATGGGTTTGTTATGATTATCAAAAAGTACAGTATATGTAAGACTTATTACAGTCTTGATATATATATCAGAAGGTCAAAATATGGTAGATGATAATGATGATTTGACCTTTGTAATCTCAGGATTTCAAAGGTTCTCAATAGATTTATGGATTTTAATAGGGTAAAGTTATTTATAATTGCTATGTGAGATTAATTATTATAATTATTCATTACCAGAAATACAAAGGAATTTTCATATTATCTGGATACATTAACATTCTTTAAGGTTTTTGAATACCAAGTTAAAGATTTATAATGTTTTTTTACTAACTTTTCGAAGTTGATAGAGGTTTTTATTTTTTCAGAAAATTACCTCTTTGGTAAATTCCAGGCACAGAATTAAAATGAGTGACACTGAAAAAATACATAGAGATAAAGACATAGCTGCACTCAAAAAGTCAATATTTGTTTCTGAAAATATTTCTACATAATGTTAAATTTATATTTGATAAAAGTGAAAAAAAATGAATGAAAAAGAAAACTAGCATAGGAAACTACAAAGTATTTCAAGTGTGTTTGTTTAAGCTCTATGTAATCTAGGCTCTATTTGTGTAATGTTTCTTAATTATGTATTTTTCTATGTTATTATTAGTTAGTTTTCTCACTATTACTTTGGCTGTAAGAATTAACACATACAGTCACGGTGGATTGAGTCTTCCTTAGGTTATTTATTATAAGATGATGTGCTTTCAGTGCTGATTATTTAAATTGAAAAGTTATATTTCCATAACATGCAGGGCAACTTAACCAAAAAAAAAAAAAAAGAAAGAAAGAAATAAAGAAAAAATGTCATTAAAAATTTCCAGCAATTTAGATTCTTATTGTATCTTTTAAAATGTCTGTTAGACCAAATTTTTATTGCATATGAGAGCTGGTGAATCTGCCTCTGTAGCTGGAATGTTAAAATTAGAAAAAAATTAAAGCCAATTTGTCTTGACAGATTTGAAGGGATAAATCTGATGAAAGCCTTTTAGCAAAAAAGAATATTCTTTGATAAGGAGCATTTAGCTTCCACAGTTTTATAATTACTGGTGGAAATTGGGAGGAAAGCAAAAGAGTGCACTGCTTAAACGGTATTCTGGCTCTGTGATCCGCTGTCTGTCCTGGAAGAGGTTGCTTATAAAAACATATCTTATATACTACATATTTGCCCCAGTGAATCTCCTGTTGTAGCATCTGAACACAAGCCACAGGTACTCTGTTGTTAATTAAACTGGAACTGCCACTGTGATTCCAGCGGTAATGAATGGAATATGGAGCAAAATTTAACTGCCACTCATTCCAAACGAGCCATCAGAAAAAGTAATATATGCCAAATACGTGGAATTCTGTAGTTTAGTGTGTAATACGTGTTCTCGTGATGGAGAAGGCTATCTCTAATCTTATCTGAAGTAAAGTAAATGAGGTTCTAAAATCTGTCAGCTATGTCCCTATGCAACATACACCAATCAGTTACCCTTAGGAAGCAGCTTTCCTTTTGTTTCACTGCAAAGAACATGTATTATTCCAAAAACGAGGATAGGGAAAGAGGTTCTTACCTATGATGCCAATGAGATTTTTATACCTGTGAATAAGTTTTGTCTAGCAAACACTTAGCATACATTTAGCAAAGTATGTCATTTGAGGATTCTCCAATGTATTGCCATTTGTATGTCACTCTATCCCAAGTCTGCACCCCTTCACACATACACACATGTAAAACATGAACAAAAGGAGTAACAATAGCTTCTAAGCTCAAAGATATATGGTGAGAATGGAAGATGTCTTCGTGCATTCAAACTGCTATGACAAAATTCTGTAGACTGGGTTGCTTATAAACAACAGAAATGTTTTTCACAGGAGAAATTTCCTGTGGAGGGTGGAAAGTCCAAGATCAAGGTACCAGCAGATTTGATGTCCTGTGAGGGCCTGTCTTCTGGTTCACTAATGGCAACTCCTCTTTGCACCCTTGAAAGGTCATAGAGGCAAAGAAGCTTTCTCCATCAATTGTGAAACTCAGTTTTGCAGGGTACACAGTTCTAGGTTGGCAGTTGTGTTTAAATTGATTGAAGATGGGGCCCCAATCCCTCCAGTTTGTAAGGTATTAACTGAGAAGTCTGCAGTCAGCCTGATGGGTTTTCCTTTGTAGGTGATTTGCATGCTCTCATCTTGCTGCTTGCAGAATATTCCCCTTATTTTGACTTTGGCCAGGTTGATTACTATGTGTCTTGGAGATGAACTATTTCCTAAGAATCTTCCCAGTTTTTAATGTCTTTCTTTTATCTGTATGTCTGGATTTGGGGTATACCAGGAAAGTTTTCCTCAGTAATTTCCTTATATAGGTTTTCCATGCTTTTTGCTCTTTCTTCCTGACCATCAGGGATACTTATAATTTGAATATTAGTTTGCTCCACTAAGTCCCGTGTCTCTCCTAGTGATTGCTTGGATTTTTTATAGTTTTCTCTGCCTCTTTGAATAACTGGGTTATCTTGTGAGCCTTACCTTTGAGCTCTGAGATTCTTTCTTCCCCTTTGGTAGGCTGCTATTATAGCTTTCTGCTGTGTGTTTTGAAATTCTTTAAATGAATAATTGATTCATTTATTTAAGTTCTATTATATTCTTTCTTATAACAAAGGTTATTTTTCATTAGCTAGTTCTAGTAAATTTTTCATTTTTTAAAATTCATGTCCTAGCTTTTTTGGCTTCTTTTTGTTGATTTTCAACTTTCTCTTCAATTCTATTCATCTTATTTTCCATCCATACTCTGAATTCCATTTCTATAATTTCATTGACTTCCTTGTAATGAAAGGAAATTCATCACCATCCTCGGTGACATCAAAGTGCTTTGTTTTTTAATGTTGCCGGCATTCTTTTGATGAATCTTCTCATCTGGCTCCTGTTCTCTCAGCTTTGGGTTATTAGGATTGCAAAGAAACTGTTCTCCTGTCCTGGGCACTCTTTGGAAGAGTCCAGGTCTAAGTATGATGGCTGATCAGGACTGGGGGATCCTGAGTGGAAGTGTTGGACCTTGGGGAGGTGATGTCAGCCCAGCAGTAATGCTGGGGATGGTAGTGAGTGTTGGGATCCATGCACAATTCTGACATCTTAGGGGTAGAGTCACAGGCCCAACAGGGTCCCTGGAGCTACAGGGCAGAGCCTCACACTTGGGCATGGTGAGAGCTTCAGAGCTGGCTCTGAGGATTTCAGGGGCAGAGCTGTTCACATGGGTGGCTGTTCCACCAGTGTGAGGATTGCTGATGCTCAGTCACATATGTAGGAGCTTGTATCAGTGGCCCAAGGTCCTTGTAGGTAGGCCGGACCTGCTTGTTGGCCAAGGTTCTCCACCCTTACCTATGACCCTCAGAGACAGTCACCCCGGCCTTCCCAAGTGGTGTCTGTGGTGTCTCGGGCTCCTGCTCTCTTTGGCTCCTCCTTCTTTGGGAGGAGGTGTGCTTGGCCTACAATCACAAGGCATGACACAGTAAGTATGTGTTCCTTCCTTGGCCTGGTGGAGGTGAAGCACAGGCTCCTATTGGAAGGCCAAGTCCCAAGCAGACTTTGCTTCCTGTGTCAGAGTAATCAGGATGACACTGGTTGCAAAACCCTGAAATTGGCAGGCAGCTGATTTCTCTGCACCTGCTCTCTGGTGGAATGTCTCTGTATGGACTCTGAACAGCTCTCCAGTCAGCCCAGAAGTCTGCAGTGGATGAGGGAGCTGCCACGCAGACTGTGTGCTGCCTATGACTTCTATTTCTCTCCTATGAAGCTACCCCCCAGGTTGCTTCTACCCTCTGTCTTTCCCTATTCCCAGCAGTGTGCATTGTATTTGCAGGTTAATTTCCATAATGGTAGGTAATGCTTCTGAGTAAGGATCAGCTATGTATTGTTTGATTGGTAGATGCTGTAAAGAGCTATGAAGTTGGTCTCCCTGTTAGTGGTTGTTTCTTGCAGGAAGAAGCCAACTGCAGAGATATTCTATTGTTCCTGTGGTAAATTTTAGCCCTTCAGGTGGAGCAGTTGAATGCTCCAGGGTTTGGGAAAGGCTCTGTAGCTCCTTGGAGTTACATGATCTCCACTACAGCAGAGGTGGGTGAATCTGTTTGGGTTTTCTTTGCAAAGCCTGGGATAGGGCTCAGAGGTTATTTTCCTAGCCGTAAGGGGGAGTCACTGGGATGAGGATCAAGGTAGGCTCTCCAGACTACAAAGGCTGCTTGTGAGAGAGAGGCGAGAATTCCCTGACTGTCTGGAGTGAACTCTGCCTCTCTTGCCTAAACCCTGCTCTTGGTGTCTGGTTGCAAACAGTGCTTCTCAACCTGTCCCCCTGGGTTGCTATGCTAGGATCTATTTCTCTCTTTGGCTGTAATAATATTTTATTTATATGTGTGGGTGATCCAGTGTTTGTTGCTTATATATTTAAAATTATCATTTTGTCTTGCTGAATTGACCCCTTTTCCATTCTGTAATGTCATTCTTTGTGCCTTTTTACAGTTATTGTTCTGAAATCTATTTTATCTCATAGAAATACAGCTGTTCCTGCTCTTTTGTGTTCTGTTTGTATGGAATATCTTCTAATATCCTTCAATTTACAATCTATGTGTGTCTTTGGAGAGAAAGTGCATTTTTTGGAGAGAACACATAGCTGGATCTTGTTTTTCTATCCGTTCAATCACTCTACATCTTTTGATTGGAAATTTTAATCCATTCACATTCAATATCATTATCAATAGATAAGGACTTACTACTATTCTGTTGTTTGATTTCTAGGTGTTTTGTGGTCCTCTCTTTCCTTCTTACTTCCTTCTGTTTTTCTTTTTTAAAGTGATTTTCTCTGCTAGTGCGTTTTAATTTCTTGCTTTCAAATTTTTAATTTTCACAGGTTTTTGATTTGAGGTTACCATGAGGTTTGCAAAAAACATTTCATAATCATTCAATTATTTTAAGCATCTGGCAACTCTGCTTACAAACAAGCAAAGAAAAATCTAACAGAAATTCTCCCCTTTAACTCTATGCCTATACATTTCAGCTTTTTCTTGTTTCATCCATATCTTTTTATACCATCTACTCTCAAGTCATTGTTATTTTTGATAGGTTTGCCTTATAGTCCTCCTATTCAATGTGTAAGCATTTTTTATTCACCAAAATTATAGCAGTAGAGTATTTTGTGTTTGTTTCCTTACCAGTAAGTTGTACTCTTTCACATGATTTATTTATTTATTTTTGTTAAATCATAGCTGTGTACATTAATGCATTTATGGGGTATAATGTGCTGGTTTTATATACAATTTATACAATTTGAAATACAACAAACTGGTTATCATAGCCTTTTTTTCATTAACAACTTCTTAAATTTATTTTTTAGAGACAGAGTATCACTTTGTTGCTCTCAGTAGAGTGCTGTGGCTTCATAGATCAACTCCTGTGCTTAGGCGATTCTCTTGCCTCAGTCTCTTGAGTAGCTGGGACTATAGGTGCCCACCACAATGCCCGCTATTTCTGGCTATTCTTTTGTTGCAGTTTGTCCGGGGATGGCTTTGAACCCGCCACGCTTAGTGCCACCCACTGAGCCACAGGTGCTGCCCAACAACTTTTCTTTTTTTTCATACTTAAGAACTCCTTTTAGCATTCCTTGTAGGACAGGTCTGATGTTGATGAAATCCTTCAACTTTTGTTTGGTGAAGACTTTATTTCTCTTTTATGCCTGAAGGACAGTTTTGGAGGACAAACCATGATGGGGTTAAGGTATTTTTCTTTCAGCATTTTGAATATGTCATGCCATTCTCTCTGGCTGGTAAGGTTTCTGCTGAGAAGTCTGCCAGATGTATTAGAGAGCCTTTATATGTTATTTGGGCTTTGTCTGTTTGTTTTGTTTTGCTTTCCTTTGGACCTTTTCTTTACCTATGATCTTTAGAAACTTGATTAGTAAATTCCCTGAGGGAGCCTTGTTTGAGTTAAAACTGCTTGGTTTTCAATGACCATTTTATACCTGAATATTGGTATCTTCTTTTAAGTTTGGAAAGTTCTCAGTTATTATTTCTTTGAATACATTTTCTACCCCAGTTTCTTTCTCCCTCTCTCCCCAAGTATTGGTGGAGGTTTTTCTTTAAAATAAATGAGATCATTTCACCACTTTAATCTAAACAGTTGCAGTAACAATTTATTTTTAATGAAAAAAATCCAAAAAACACCTGGCTATTTTTAGAGATGAGGTCTCACTCTGGCTCAGGCTGGTCTCAAACCTGTGAACTCAGGCAATCCACCGGCCTTGGCCTCCCAGAGTGCTTAGAATTACACGTGTGAGCCCCCACGCCCAACCCCCAAGCCTGCCTTTTCTGATGAGATTAGTGACAATATTAACCAATGTAGTTTTTATGATATTGCATAAGAAAATGTGTCAACACCTCAAAGATTGTCTTAACTGAACAAAACAAAATTTACCATAACTAACAATTAAAAATGATGTTCCAAAATCCTATATTTATGTAAAACCCATTTAATGTGAAAATTAGACCAATGAATTTTAATGTAAGAAAATACAGGTATTCAGTTGGGATTACAAACTTCACATTGCCATTAATCTGTAAGAATTACTGCTTGTGAATTTTGGTATAGTATTATAGAAGAATATCTATAATTATCTGAAAAGACTATAAAATGTTCCTCTCATCTACAACTACATATTTATGTAAGGCTTGATTTCCATTATGTACTTAAACCACTAAAAACATATTGGGACATACTAAATGCAGAAGCAGTTAGGAGAATCTAGCCATCTTACGTTAAGCAAGACATTAAAAAGCATTGAGGAAATAAAAATAATGCCAATGGATTGTCATTGTCTCCATGTTCTCTCAGCAAACAGAGCTAGGAAACGTTTATAGGTACTTAGCACACGTATGGTCAAATATTACACATTTATAATATATGTGTGTATATGTGCATTCATTATAAAAGCATGAACTTTTACCAATATCTCATCTTTGGGCTGTTTCTACTCTTTCTAGCCTTTCCTCTTTCCCTACTTATGAACAGCTTTTCTACTAATGAGAATGTTGATTTCCTTTATCTTCAACACTTATTTGCTCAGTGGAACCTACCTCTCAACCATACTATGTCCTCCTTGGCTACCAGATACACCATACTGCCTTCATGCAGCTCCCTAATTCTCACCACCATGTGTTTTTGTCTTCTGTCCCTGAAGCTGCACATTACAGAATCTTTAACTAGGATGAAGTATAGTAGTGACACAATGCATGAGTCAATACATTCTGAAGTGAAAGAATTATTAAGAAAAATTTTAAATAACAAAATGGTTGCATTATATATTATTCAGTTAATGATATGGAAATGGATATAAAATTTCAAAATAAAACAATTTTAGTGGAGAAAGTGGAAAATTCTGTGGTGTGAAAAGCATTTTAATAGTCTACAGATTTGAATTTGACATGTCTTAAAACCATTACAACTTTAGGTTAGGCAAAAGGTCTTTAAACATGACATCCATATTGCAAAATTGGACTGTGGTGATAGTTGTATAACTGTGAATTTACTAAAAGTCATTGAATTGTACTCTTAAAGCAAAAGAATTTTATGGCATGTATATTATACCACAATGAAGCTATTAAAAATACAGTCCATTATAAGAAAAAAAAATCCAAACTTCAGATGATTAAAAACCCACGGAGATTTTAAGAATTTTAGTACAGCTTAAGAAATTTGACAGATCTTTGCACTAGAGACAGCTTAATAGGGAGGATGTATGTATGACTTATCTGGGGAGATTAGCCAGGTTCATTTGATTTTTCTAAGGAATTTGATTGGGATGTAGATGCATTAATTCAGCTCATATCTACTGTGTGCTTGCTATGCACAAGCTCTAAATTAGATGCTAGGGATTCAGGAGATAATGAGACAGACTCAATGGTCCTTTCTAGAAGCATTTTCCCTCTGATGAGGAAACAGGCAATAAACATATACAAAAAATAGAGTTTCAGATAATCACAATTGTAATGAAATAAAACAAAGGAATTTGATAGAAAGTGGAAACATTGAATAGAAGATTAGGCAAACACTTTCTAAGGAGATGATTTTGGCCTGGAACTCCAGTTTTGAGACTACTGGGGTGCTGTAAATAGGGGGAGTATTCTCAGCAAAGACATGAAATAAGCAATAAGACTAAGACAGAAAATTTAGGAGTGCTATAGTTTGAATCTTTGTCTTCTCCAAATTTCATGCTGAAATTTGATCCCAAATGTTGAAAGTGGGTCTTAAAGGGAGGTATTTGGGTCATAGGGGTGGATCCCTTATGAATAGATCAATTTCCACTCTGAGTGGAGGGTGAGTGAGTTTTGCTGTATTAGTTTTCATAATACAAAAATCTGGTGGCTATAAAGAGTCTGGCATCTCTACCCTCTCTTTCCTGCTTCCTCTCTTAGATGATCTCTGCACAAGCAGGCCCCACTTTGCTTTCCACCATGAGTGGAGGCATTCTGAAGCCTTTGCCAAAAACACAAATTAGTGATATGCTTCTTATATAGTCTGAAGAACCGTGAACCAAAAACCTCTTTTCTTTGTAGCCTCGGGGATTCCTTAAAAGCAAGAAATTCTCACAGTGGACTGAGAAAATTGATACTGAGAGTGGTATATTCCTATAAAGATACAAAAATGTGACAATGGATTTGGAACTGGTTAATGGGTGGAGGTTGAAAGACTTTGGAGGGCTCATAAAGAGACAAGATGAAGGAATGTTTATACATTCTTAGAGATTGGCCAAATTATTGTGACCAAAATGAGGACAGAAATGTAGACAATAAAGGTGATGCTGATGTGGACTCAGATGGAAATGAGGAACTTATTTGTAACCAGAGCAAAGGTCACTCGTTATGCCATAGCAAAAAGTTACATTTTTTCCTCATGCCCTAGGGTTTTCTGGAAGACTGACCTTAAGAGTCATGGCCAGGGTATGTGGTAGAGGAAATTTCTAAGCAACAAAGTGCTCAAGAAGTGGTGTGGATACTTTAACAGCTTATGATCACATAAGGCAACAAAGGAGTGACCTAAAGATGGAATTCATGATTAAAAGGGGAGCAGAATAAAAAATTGGGGAAATAAAGATGATGTGGAGCATCCACTTTTGGAAGAAATTTGCATAACTAAAAGGAAGCGAGGTGATAATAGTCAAGACAATGGAGGAAAAAGGTGTAAGGCCATGTCAGAAATCTTTGAGGATACCTTCTAATCATGGCCCCTAGAGCCTAGAAGGATAGATTGATTTGGAGGCCATGCCCAGGACTCTCTGCCCTGCTTTGCTTCAAGATGCTGCTCTCTGTATCCCAAGTACTCCATCTTCAGCAATAGTTGTGAATGGAGTCGGATAGTGCTCAGGTTGCCACTCTGGAGGTTGCAAGGGGAAGCGTTGGCAGCTTCCATGTGGGGCTAAGTCTGCAGGCACTTGGAATGCAAAAGTGGTGGAAGTTTGCTGTCTCCCACCTGAATTTCAGAGGATGAGACAGAAAGCCTAGGTACCCAGCAGTAGCCATAGGGGTGGCCATTAGAAACTCTATTATAGTGACTAGTAGAGCTGTGGAATGAGGCCATTGCCCTTTAGACCTCAGAATTATAGAGGTGCTCACAGCATGCAACCACAGTCTGGAAAAGCTGTAGGCATTTGACTCAAACCTGTAAGACAAGCCACATGGGTTGTACCTAGCAAAGCTATAGGGATGTGGCTACCTAAGGTCTTAGGAGTCCACCCCTCATACCACATGCACAGGAAGCAGGGTACCTACTTAAAATTTATTTTGTAGCTTTAGAGTTTAATGTCTGCTTTGCTTGTTTTTTGACTTGTGGGGGATCTGTTATTCTTTTTTTTTTGCTCAATTTCTTCCATTTAGAATGGGATTGTTTACCTAATGTCTGTACCACCATTGTATCTTGAAAATAAATAACTCATTTTATACTTCATGGGCTCTTAGGTGACAGAAACTTACATTGAGTGTCATATAAGACTTTGGATTTCAGACTTTTGAAATGATACTCAAACAAGGTAAGACTTTTAGGGACCATCGGGATGGAATGATTGCATTTTGTGTATGTTAGGACATGAGTTTTGGGGGGCAAAGGCAGAATGCTATAGTTTGCATATAAATTTCCAAACCTCATGTTGAAATTTGATCCCCACTGTTAGAGGTAGTGTTTAATGGGAGCCATCAGTCATGGGGGTGGATCCCTGATGAAAAGATTAATGCCTTCCTGGGGGGTGATGAGTAAGTTCTTGCTTTCTTACTTCCCATGAAAGCAAGTTATTAAAAGGAGCCAGGCCCCTATCCCCTGTCTCTTCTGCTTCCTCTTTTCCTAAGCTATCTCTCCACACTATCTCCCCTCTCCCATGAATGGAAGCACCTTAAACTCACCAGCAGCAGAAATTGGCTGCACACTTCCATAAAGGCTACAAAACCATGACTCAAATAAATCCTTTTTCTTTATAAATTTCCCAGCTCAGTTATTCCTTTATATTAATAGTAACAAATGGACTAAAACCAGTGAGTACATCAGTTATCAATGCCTGGTCTACAATAACAGAAAACTTGACCAAGGAGCTGACTCAAACATGAATTTCCTTTCTGACATAAAATGTCCTTCATGAATTTCCTTTCTTTTTACTTTACTAAGTAGAGAATTTTTAGCAGTGATTTGTTGGCTCTATGTTAACAGGATCATGTCTCTGTAATTCTCTTGAGCACTGGCATTCTGGAGCCAGCCTGTGAGAGCCAATTGTGAAATTTCCAGGAATTTGTGAACTGTTTGTAAAACAGCTGTTATTAAAAATTAAATCTTATAAACTAATAAGTTAGTTAAAAACAAAGAGAATAAGTACTAAAAAGTCATCACTTCCTAATTATTTTTTATATCTACTTTGAAGTTATTTCTATTGGAAATGTTTGGTGGAAGTATTGTGGAATAGTGTGTTGACTTCACACAATTCTTCCTAATTTGATACAAAGTGATATTACATTTCCAGTTTTAAATACACCAGGTGGAAATATTTATACCAAGGAAATCACCAAATACTACCTATCAGGGCTTCTATGTATGTGCTTTTTTTCTTTTCTTTTTTTTTTTTTTAACATTTAATAGGACATAACTGCTCTTGAGATTTTTTTTTTTATGGTAGCAAAAACGTCTGCTGCTGCTCTAGTTTTAGTTTCCATGAGGCTGAAAGTAGCGAGAAAGGTTGGGAGTAGGGTAGAATGAGAGAGGTAGAGACAATAGTGACTTATAAATTAGACAGGCAAAAGCGCCTTGGGCCACTTCTGCTGTATGATGTTAGGAAGCAAGAGGCTGGAAATGTGGACCAGCTGGGCCATTCAGGGTTGCCCCAATTCTGAGAACCATGGATGACTCTAAGACAGTTCACATGATTAGAGAGTAGATGGTATTTTGTAACTTGCCCTTTCATTTAATATATGATGGATATCTTTTTACTTCACTAAGTATTTTTCTATAATACAATTTATAAGACTTCAGTGTATTCTATTATTGAATTCTTTCTCTAAAGGTAATTTACTTAATCACTTAGAATATCTTAACCTTATTTAGTTTTCAGTGTTTACCATTCATGGCCAACAAACCAGGCCATGTTTACCTGTGTTTCATGGGAAAAAGAAAAGGAACAGCAGATAATCTGGTTAAAAGTAGAAATTGGAAGTTTGTCAAGGGAAAAATTGCTATTTTCAGGTTTTGATTATGGTATTTCATCTGGTGAAGTGTAAAGAAAAAATTAGGAAATAAAAGACAAATTTGACACCTTAATCTTAAGTTTTTGAATTAAAATAAGAGAAAAATGTTGTTCATATATCAAGGGAAATAGGTTACAAGCTGAAGCATGCAAACCTCTTCACATAATCAAACGTCCTGCCCAAAAGGAATTAATGGTATTCTGTTTATTTTCATTGAAATAAGGTTAGAGACTCCAGTTCTGGTAAAACTTTAGCAAGTGAATGCCCAATTGAATTAATTGAACTCCCTGGGAAGGAAAATTCTAGTTATTGCTTTTCTAGTTTTCTAAACTTCTTGCTATTAAATTACAATAGGCACTTAAAGCCTGTGCAAGCATTGGCTATGGCACTAAAGTTTCCCTCAGCTATCTGCTCAGTTCCTGGGTGAACTTACCTGTGAGGAAAGGTCTCTGACTTAACAATATTTCAAAGTTGGAGACTCCATCAGTTTCAGAGTTTTTAGTTTCTGAAGAACACTGAAGATAAATAAAAGTTTAAACGTGAAAAATATGAGGTCTTTTTGTTTCAGAGAACATTTTTTCTTTTTTTCTGTAAGATTCATTTAAGAATTGAGTGCTGTCAGACCTGTCTGGGGAACATAGATAATTTATAGTCTAAAAGAAGACTGATCTTAAATGCAAACCAGGGGAATAATGGGGCATCGGAAACTAAAATGAAGGGAAATGCTGCTAATCTCTTTCCATTGAGGAAGAGTGTAATTTAAATTAAGGAAGCAGAGTTTTTTTTTCCGCTCCCTTTTCAGTGAGATGTCAAAGTAGGGCAGGCTCTTCATATCAGTCAAGAAATGTGCTGGGTCAAAGATTTTCTTCTCTGTTGTCACCAACAAGTAGTCTGAAATACATACTCTATTTTCACAAGAAATTTAACTGATAACTCCTGTTTGCCTTTCAAATGATCATTTCATTTTTATTTCCTATGGTTCAGCATTTTCTTTCAGAGAGCTACATTTCTGATCAGAAAGGGAAACTTAAAGTGGAATGTAATAGTGAAAGAATGATGGAGAAAATTCTGTACATGTCATTTTAAATACCAGAATTACAGATGATGTGTTAACCTTTGACATGCTATTCTGTTCTTACATTTTTTGATAAGTCAGAAATTCTAAGAATAATAAATGTATGAAAAGCATAGATACTATTTCCCATGAGGACCTCTCTCCATCTGCTTTTCTGTATGCCAAAGAACATGAAGAACCCCAGAAGGGACTGCCTTTTTAAAAAGGAACTTGATACTTCTGTCAAGAGCAAAAGATTGATTGACTCCTTACGTTACTTTTCCAAATAATTTATTGGATGCTGAAATTTGTCAGATAGACTTCCAAGTTCTTATTTTGGTTTTTTCTCCTTTAATCTTCTCAATCTTATGATATGGCGATGTTCTCTCCTTTTTATAGGTCAAGAAATTGGGGCTTGAAGAGATTTAGTAACGTCACACACCAAATAAGCAGTGGAATTACAGAAAAGCCCATCCCTTTAATCATTATAATTTGTTGTTTCCTGGCACAAAACATATGGGAAAATGAATAAGAAGACAGCTGCACCACAATAATAAATAGAATATATCTTACCTCTCATCATCTGAACTCCTGTTCATAACTTGATATGGCAAGAAAGAGGTGGGGTTGAGTAGAGCCAGGTTTACACACAGTCCTCACCAGTTTATTAGATGCAAAAGATGGAGGGAAGAACATGAGGAGGAAGAAACAGGAAAAATGTTGGGCTATAAGAATATTACTGTCCATAAACAGTTTGAAAATTACCCATAGATAGTTTTCAAAATTCCTATATTCTAGAGGAAGCAATGCCTATGAATAGGTATTATTTATGGATGCTGGTATTTAAAACTATGAAAACCATTCATCACTCCCAGATTCTAAAAATTCTAGAAATCCTTCTGTTAAGAATTGAGATGACTCTAGGTAGTTTGGATTTCTTATCATTTTAGAGGTTGAATATACTGAACTGATTGAATCAGAATAAAAAATAACCTATATTCCTGAATGCCAGAATGAACTCATTGAAATAGCTCCTTGAATTCTAAAATAGACTAGAGAGCAGACATTTATCAGGTTGGAACAAACAAACCATGAAAGCAAATTAAGTTAGGGTGACTTGAGGAAGTGAGTATAGCGTAAGTTATGTCCTGACTGGAAATCTTTATGAAAATAGATGTAACGTCTTAGGGGGTATCCTTTACAGTTTATTGATAAGACTTTTGGCAAATATCTAACTCCAAAATATGCCATGTTGTTTTGGCTTTTTGAATTGTCCAAGTTTTTATACTTGATCTATTTCTCACATATGTGTATGACTTTCCTTACAGAAACCAAAAGTTCTTTACCAACATAAGCAATAAAATAATAGATTATCAACATTTATTAGAACTGGTTAGTATGTAATGTACTGTAATTAAATAAAAACAAAATGTAAAATCAAAACTGACAATTGGAAATCATTTTTATCATTGATATAATTAAATGGTTTATAGCAGATATCAGGTAAGTTTTCCAAGAGAAAAAATGGTGAACAAAGAACTATAAAAATTTTACATAAGGAAATGGAGTATTGGTTACTTTAATCTACACTTGGATAGATGCAGTGTATAAGAGAGGTTCAGTGTGATGGAATCTGCCCTCTTTTGGGTATGTTCTGATGTTTTTTGCCACATGAAATCAAGAAGTGAAGAAGTTACTATTACATGAAATTAGAACATTTAAAAAAAATTAAAATGAAAACTTTCAACCATTTAACATTTCTTTGCGTTAAGTACATTAGCAAGAGGGCTAACTAGAGGCAGCTTTTGTCAGAAGCTCCTGCACAGAAGGAGTAGAGAAGCTGAAGATGGAGAGTTGAGCACAAAGAGAGGAAAGTGAGGTGCACACCATCCTGCTGAGGCAAACTTCCAGGAAGGAAAGAAGAAAGTTAAGAGAATACAAGTACTGAGAGACTACTTGGAAGTCTCTTGTTACCAAAGGGACAGGAGACCCCTTCCCCAACTGGGAGCCCATGCAGTAGGTTTTCCCTGAGTAAGCAAGAAACAATGGACATCTCCCCTCAGTCTATGGTAGAGGGTTGTGAGTTCCCAGTTCTCCTGCACCTGGGAAGTTCCAGCTCTGAGCTAGTCCCCATCCTGCCCAGTTCAAAAGAGAACACACTTTCTTTCATCAGTTATGGGCCCCCAATCTGGTGGCCTGGTGGACTGTCCCCTTGACAGGCTGGAAAGTTTGGAGAATATTCTAAGAGGCAATCCATGTGTGGGTCCCTGAGCAGCAGCAGAAGCAGTGGTGCTGCAGTGATAAGTGTTTAGGTGAGGAGGTATGGTCTCAGTTGCTTTCCTTTCCCACAGAAGGGGTCTTTTCTCTAGCCTCTTGTTGCTAATGTTGGTTGAGCAAGCATGGATGGTTGAGGTCAGCCACAGATTCCTGCTTTCCTGTCAACACTGACTTTGCGTAATGATGAGAGAGGTTGGAATAGGGAGGGATGGTTTCTGCTGGTCTAGTTACACATTCTCCTCCAGCTATCCCTGCAGGGCTGCAGGAGTGCAGATCTTGCTTAAGGGAAGGTTCCAGCTAAGTGCTACAACACCTTGGGATTGGGTGGAGAGTGAGCTGACAAGGGCAGAACAGGCTGCACTGACTCACCAGGTGGGCACTTAGAGACTCTGGTTGTAGCCTTGAAATGGAGTTTTGCAATACTATTGGGGAAAGGCCATAAACACGAGCTCCACCTAATTCTCAGAAAAGGGCAGTTAGATCTAGTTCCTAGGGCCTTCCAAAGATCTCTCCTGTAGGTTTTAATTGCCATATATACCTCAACTAGTTTATTGTTCAATATCTATTCAGGGACAATTTATCATTCCAAGTATAAAAGTATAATATATTTTTAAAATAAATCTGAAAATA
Organism: Arctocebus calabarensis; assembly: GCA_963573935.1. Lineage (NCBI taxonomy): Eukaryota > Metazoa > Chordata > Mammalia > Primates > Lorisidae > Arctocebus > Arctocebus calabarensis. Next base: position 22,032 of record CAUYON010142871.1, on the reverse strand, counting down.
CTCATGTGGAGGAGCCAGCAGATAAATTCTGACAACATGAAAAATGAGAGCAGAGCGATTCTCACAAGAGATTACAAGGGAGATATAGCAGAGAATACCATCCATAGAGAAATTGCTGAAATGTCAGAAATAGAATTTAGAATATGGATGGCAACTAAGATGATTGGATGGAGGAGAAGATGAAAATAGAAATTCAAAAATAGTTCAAAGTTGTCTCAAGAAATTAGTTTGACTTTAAAGACAAAGTCACCAAGGATATGGACATAATGAGGGAAGATATAGCAGAGCTTAGGGAACTGAAAGAGGCAGTCGAGGAGCTTTGAAATTCAGTAAAGATCCTTAGTAACAGAGTTGAACATGGAGAAGGGAAAATCTCAGAATCTGAAGACAAGACCTTTGAATTGTCCCAAGCATTCAGTGAGGCAGAAAAACGGAGAACAAAAACAGAATATTCACTGCGAGAGTTATGGAATATACTAATAGATCAAACATACAAATTATAGGGATTTCTGAAGGAGAAGAGGATGGTTCTAAAGGCACAGATGCTCTACTCCAAGACATTATGGGAGAATTTTCCAAGCATTGAGAGAGACACAGAAATTCAGATACTAGATAGTTTCAGAACCCCAACATGACTCAATCCAAACAAAGCATTTCCTAGACACGTTGTAATCAACTTTGCCAAAGCTAAAATGAGGGGAAAAGTTCTGTAAGCAGCGTGGTGTAAGAAAAGTCTTACCTACACAGGAAAAAAATATTAGAATAAGTGCAGATCTTTCAGCAGAAACTATTCACGCCTAAATAGAGAGTTATTGGCCTTTAACCTTCCTAAACAAAACAACTTGCAGCCTGAGATCCTATATCCTGCTAAACTGAGTTTCATTTGTGATTGAGAAATTAAATATTTTATTTACATGCAAATGTTGAAGAATTTTACCAAAACTAGACCTGCTCTACAGGAAATACTCAGAGCTATTCTTCATAATTACCAGCAAGATGCCCATGACCAAAGTAAAAACACCCAGAAATTAAAGAACAAAGCCTAGCCTCTACAGTGGTAGTAGGGAAAAAATAAGCTCTGAACCTCTGAAAAATGAGAGAGCCAAATTCTACCATACCTATCAATTCTCTCAATAAATGTGAATGTCTTAAATTCCCCTCTAAAGAGGAACAAGCTGACTGACTGGATACAAAAGTTCAGGCCTAAAATCTGTTGTCTGCAAGAAACATAGATAACCTTAAAGGGTAAAAAAAGACTCAAGGTGAAGGAATGGAAATCAGAAAAAGCAAGGGTTGTGATTGTAATTGCAGATATAATTGGATTTAAACCAACAAATATAAGAAAAGACAAGGATGGACATTACATACTTGTTAAAGGAAGTACACAACATGAATAGAGTTCAATAATTAACATTTGTGCACCATATTTGAGTGCTCCCTGATTCATTAAAAAACTCTAAATGATCTGAACAATATCATGTCTTCCTGTGCTATAATAGTTGGAAATTTTAATAACCTCTTGATGGTACTGGTCAGAATCTCCAAGCAGAAATTATGCAAAGAAATAATGAACCTAAATCTGACTCCATGACAAATGGACTTAATGATTATTAAGTCATATACATAACTTTGTATCCTGAAAAAACTGAATACACATTCTTGTCATCAGCCTCCAAAATTGATCATATCATAGGACACACATCTAACAGAATAAATTCAAAAAACTAGAAATTATTCCTTGTATCTTCCCAGGCCATCATGGAATAAAAGTTGAATTCAACAATAATAGAACTCTTCATACCCAAATAAAGTCATGGATACTTAATATCCTTGTGCTGAACAATAGCTGGGTCAAAGATGAGCTTAAGAAGGAAATCATTATATTTCTTGAACAAAATGATAACAAAGCCACAAACTATCAAAACCTATGGGATACTGCAAAGGTGGTCCTAAGGGGGAAATCTATAGCATTATATGTCTTCATTAAAAACATAGAAAGAGAGCAAGTCAATAACCTAATGGGCCATCTCAAGCAGCTGGAAAAGAAAGAGCAATCTAGCTCCAGGCCCAGCAGAAGAAAATAAATAACTAAAATTAGAGCAGAATTAAATGAAATTGAAAACAAAGGCATCATTTGGAAATTCAGTGAAACAAAAAGTTGATTCCTTGAAAAGATTAATAAAATTGATAAAAACTAATCAGTTTTTGGCCAGACTAACCAGAAATAGCAAAGTAAGATCTTTAATAACTTTAATCAGAAATGATAAAGGGGAAATAGTAGCAGATACCATAGAAATACAAAAGATCCTCAATGAGTACTACAAAAAACTCTGTGCCCAAAATATAAAAATGTAAGGAAATGGACCAATATCTGGAATCATGACACCTTCCTACACTCAACCAGAAAGAATTAGACATTTTGAATAGACCTATATCAAGCATTGAAATAGCATCAACTATACAAAACATCCTCAAAAGAAAAGCCTTGCATCGGATAGTTTCACACCAGAACTCTATCAAACTTTTAAAGGGAGCTAGTTCTTATATTACATAAGCTATTCCAAAACAGAGAGAGGGAAGAAATCCTCAACACATTCTATAAAGCAAATATCACCCCTTATTCCAAAACCAGGAAAGGACCTAATAAAAAAAAATTATAGGCCAATATTATTAATCAATATCAATGCAATCATATTCAATTAGATCTTAGCAAGCAGAATACAGAGACACATTTAAAAAGTTATACAACTTGATCAAGTTGGTTTTATCCCAGGGATGCAAGACTGGTTCAGCATATGTAAATCCATAAATGTAATCCATAACATAAATACAATTAAAACAAATACCCATATGATTCTCTCAGTTGATGCAGACAAAGTTTTTGACAATAATATAGCATCCTTTTTGGAAAAGGGATATTTGATCAAGCTAAAAAACTGCACAGCTAAGAGTACCCCAACAAAAGCAAACAGACAGCCTTCAGAATGGGTGGACGTTTTTGCATGCTACAAATCTGACAAAGGCCTGATAACTAGAATCTACAGAGAACTCAAATTAATCAACAAGAAAAGAGTAAACAATCCCATTTATAGGTGGGTGAGAGACTTGAACAGAAATTCTTTGAAGATGACCAATGAATGCCAATAAACATATGAAAAATGCTTATCATCTTTAATCCTCAGAGAAATGAAATTCAAAACCACTCTGAGATATCAAGTGACTCTAGTAACATTAGCCCATATCACAAAGTCCCTAAACTGCAGTTGCTAGCATGGATATGGCAAGAAGGGAACATTTTGCCTGCTGGTGGGATTGCAAACTAATACAGCCTTTTTAGAAAGAAGAATGGAGAATTCTTAACTAAAAGTCAAGCTTCCATTTGATACCACAATTCCATTCCTAGGCATCTGCCCAGAAGAACATAAATCATTTTACTATGAAGACATTTGAACCAGAATGTTTATTAAAGCTCAATTCATTATTACCAAGTCATGGAAGCAAACTAAATTCCCATAATCCCTTGAATAGATCAACAAACTGTGGCATAGTACATCATGGAGTAGTATACAACAATAAGAAAAGTTGAAGACATTACATCTTTTATGTTTACCTGGATGGAGCTTCTTCCAGTACACATTCTTCTTAGTAAAGTATCTCAAGAATGTAAAAAAAAAGAATATCCAGTATACTCAATACTAATGTTAAACCAATATACTAGAGGGCAGGACCTGTGGCTCTTTGAGTAGGGCGCTGACCCCACATGCCGAAGGTGGCGGGTTCAAACCCAGCCTCGGTCGAACCGCCAAACAGAAAAATAGCTGGGCATTGTGGCGGGCGCCTGTAGTCCCAGCTACTTGAAAGGCTGAGGCAAGAGAATCGCCTAAGCTCAGAAGTTGGAGGTTGCTGTGAGCTGTGTGATGCCATGGCACCCTACCCAGGGCGATAAAGTGAGACTCTGTCTCTAAAAAAAAAAAATATATATATATATATATACTATAAACACTTGCACATGTACCTTTATTTGTGTAAAACACAAATATTGTCTAGTGAAGGAGGGAAAGAGGTGAGGGGAGGAGGAGGGCGACTGAAGGGAGGAGGGAGGCCAAATGGAGGGGTCTCACTTAATGTGTACAATGTGAGGGTGTTAAGTATGCCCCCTGAGCAAAAATACTCAACTACAACTTGAACTTTACCTTGAAGGTGAGAACAATGTATCCTAACCATTTGTACCCTCCTATTAATTTAAAACAAAAAAGAGAAAAAAATATTTTAAAGTATCCTCTAACTTGTTGATTAGAGTCACTTTGTTGTAGTATCAAATATTGCTCATTCTTTCTATCTCATTGCACTTTTGTAACCATTAAACATCCCACTTTATCCCCCTCATCCTCAATACCCTTCCCAGGCTCTGGTAACTTTTGTTCTACTCTCTGTCTTCATGAGATTAATTGCTTTTAATACTTAGCTTCCACATTTGAGTGAGACGATGGAAAACTTGTCAACTAAAATATAAAAAAAATACTTTTTTCTCATAATTTTTGTGGAAAGTTTATCTTCATTTAATTATATATACTATATTTCTAGTAATTCTATAGGATCATATTTCCTGTACTTTATGTGAAGCCTTAAGAAAAATTTTCAAATAATGCATCTTGTTAATTCACACATAGTCACAAATTATAAAACTCTAATAAGACAAATGTAAAATGAAAAAATATAAAATAGGAATAAAATTTTATTCTAAGAAAAAAATTAAAACTTTGCAAATCTCTTAATTAAAATTTTAAATCCAGAATTTTAAAGCCAGCATTTTGAGTGAATTATAAACTGTGTCTATCGTCTTGCCACATGGCAGACATACTTTAGTATTTTGTATATGTGCATCAACATGTCTGTGAGTGTCTTTGTTAACTATTGTGCCATTTTTTAAGCAAAGCTATTATAATTTGAAAGTATTTAAAAAATATTCTATAGCAAAATCATCAAAATAGTCATTAAATTATGGCATTAGCTTATGTACTGACTTAAAAAAATCAATATCTTTGAAATAAAAATACATAATGAAATACTATCACTGTGAAAATATAATTTATTTATAAATATACTGTGCTTTGACAGCATAAATGAAAGCAAAAATATGCTGTAATGTCTACAAATTTTGATCCTTTACATTTTTGTGGGAAATTTATCTGAGACTAATTAATGAATTTAAGTGATTGTTCATATAAAATACAACTGACCTTAACTTACTTAAACTAAAGGCTGATGCTACAAAATATAGAAGACTAGACATTCATGTTCAGGTGTGTGTACTTATAATATAAGGTGAAACCCAGAAATTTCATTAAAACATATTTAACATGATATTTAAATCTTTGCTTAACTTTGATGAGATTAAAATCTTAACCAGTCCCTGGAAGATAAGTTGGACAACCATAGTTGCATTATATTAACCATAATTCATTCTAGGCTGAGGTTTATGTTTTTCTCCTTTGAAACATAGAGCCAAATGGAAGAGAACAGATTTCTTTTGAGAAGAGAAAATGGGAGAAGGCTCTTGGGTGAAGGGTAATGAGCATCTGTTTCAAAGAATTTGAGAAAGAGAAAAGAAGAAAAGTTTATATGCTATTGGGTTGTAAAGAATTGCCTTAAAAATACTAAAGTTGACGTTTCTCTCTTTTGTATAAACACACACAAACATAAAACTTCCACATATTGTGTTTATTCACAAAAAACAAACTTTTAGTACTCCTTAGGTGGGTGCATACAAGTGTTCTTTTAAAACATGTTTATTCAGTGATGCCCTAGCCATGCAGGGTCTGATGTTTCAAGGGTAAAGCAACTCCTGTCCTTTAATGGTGTCATGACTTTCTTTCAACTCTAGACATCTCATGATCTTATTCTATATTCCAGTGTTTATTACAGGGGATTGGCAAATAGAGTTACAAGGGCTTTGATACTAAAGATGTTCACTATTAAATGTTTTTCAACTTTATCTCGATTTTCCTCAGACAGAATATACAAACACCAAGATTGCATTTTAGGAAAATATCTGACTTTTTTTCTACATTCATATGTTCTCACTAGATACATTTCACTCCAGTGAGATGTTAAAATAGTGTCAATTTTATTTCATGCTTCACATACCTCACTTCATTTTATAGATGGAATTTTTCTCTAAAATGGCTGAACTACTCTTTGGAGTCACACGGGGTAAAATTCTAGACCCATGCTGTCCCGGGTGCTTGTGCCTCCATTAGAGACAATCATGCTGAGCCATAATTTCAACTAACGTTGTTGGCTTGATGACATGCAGGTTGACTTTTTTATCTTAACAGACTTGGGGGAAGGGAGAAGAGAAGCAATTTGGGGTTTGATGAGGTGCCTAGCTCACACTTAGGCCTGGATTTCTAAAATGTCCTGAAGCTAATTTCAGAGAAATGAAGTTGATTTTGGGTAGGTCCTGCTGGCTTTCGAGTGGCACTTTATCCAGTGCTATTGGTTTTGATAGGACTATTATATAACCTGTTATTATTAAGTTCTGTAACCTTGGGCTGTGTGTGATTGTGGACTTTCTTTTGATGACTGGTTCTGATGCCTTTTCCTATTTTGTTTCTGGAACAGACTTGAGATAATACTATTTATACAATTCTGCTTTATCAATTTGCACTAATTGCTTTGAAATGCATTTAAAATTTATTTGGACATGGGAGAGGCTTTAACATTTCTAAATGTCCAGTTAAGGCCATTTATTAATGATTAAAATGTCATAGGATGCCAAGAGCAAATAAGACAAAGATGAATACTTCCTCTCCTGGCAATATTTTCCTTACTTTCATGTCCCATCGTATAGACTAATGTGCTGTTTTGGGAAAGTGTTGAAATTGGATAATGCTCTGAAAGGTTGAGTTGAGGAGCAAAGGGTTTCTTAGAATCCATACGTCTTCATTAAATGTGTTGGCTTCTGAGATATGCTGAGGTGTAGAACGGTCTGTTTAGCAGGTGTCCAGTAGGCTGCAAGATGACATGAAAATCTCCAGGGTTACTCCAGTCTGCATCTATCTTTGCTTTCCTTTGTTTCCCTAGCATCACAAATACATAAGATGCAATGGAAGTCACAACATAATATGGAAAATCTAGTTGTAATGATAACTAATTTAGGTGCAAATTAATGCAAGCGATGTGAATATTAAGCAGAAAATGCCTATAGTTCTTCTTGCCTGTGAGTGAAGAGTTTGGAGTAGGTAGGAAATGAGAAAGGTCTTACTATGTGAGATGGTAGACAAAGTTTATTGCTTCTGAGTTATAGCGTGACCGTGTACTAGAAAAGATGGCAACATGTAGACTTAAGGTACGATGTTCTTAATTAAATAGAAAGTAAAGTTATTAGGAAAAGATAAAGGAACAAAGGAGGCTAAAGTTAACCTGGGAGAATGTTGAAGGGTAAATTATAGTTTTTTATCTTTTGCTTCCCAGTTTTCAGTGAAAAAATAAATATATATGTTATATCACATATGTTGCTAGTGTTGTTTAGATCTCTCTATGTTTATTGATTTCTATCTAGATGATCTTTCAATTGCTGAGAAAGTGGTATTAAAATCTCTTACTCTAATTATAAATTTGCATATTTATCTTTTAAATTTTGCCCAATTATGCTTCAAACATTTTGAAACTTTATTTGGCACACATGCATTTATCATTACGATATCTTTCTAACTAATTGATACTTTAATCATCACAAAATTCCTACTTTGTCTCCCATAATATACCTTGTCTTGAAGTTTGTTTTCTTTGATATTAATATAGCCATGCCTAAATGCTTATGCTGGCTGTTTTGCACAGTATTTTGCTATTGTTTACTTTCAATTTATCTGTGTATTAATTTTCAAAGTGTGTCTCCTATGGAAAGCATGTAATTGAGTCTTGTTTTTTTCTCCCTCCTTTCTGACAACCACTGCCTTTAACTGAAATAATTAATTACATAATGTTTCATGTAGCTATTAATATGGTTAATTTAAGTCTACTATTTTAATTCTTACCTACTTGTTCTATTTTTTTGTTCTTCTGTTACTCTTACTAACCTTTGTGATTTGAATATATTTTACTATTTCTTTACATTTTCTATTAAATTTTAGATATATCTTTGAAATTTTTAGTTATAGTTTTAAATATTGTAATATATATTCTTAACCTTTCATAGTATATTTGGAACAAATATTTTATCACTTATTACATACTATAGAAATCTAATGACCATAGAGATCTTTTTATATCTCTGCATCCATTGTTCTTTTTCTGTCAAATAATGTTATTTCTTCTTATAGTTATATGAGAAGAAGAATGTTGATATTAAGCAACAAAAGGAGTGGACTTTGTTGGTCAATTTTAATATTTTTTGGCTGTCCAAAGTACCAGTGTGTGTTCAGAGAATTCCCCACTTCATGGGTTTGGTTAAAGGCAGTAAAAGCTTCTTATGTCAAAATTCAAAAAATGTTTAAAAAGAAAAAAAAGTATTCACTATTCTACCTTCCCTTCAAGTTAGGCCCAGGCATATAACCTAGCTTCAGCAAATCAGATAGAGTTATTCTGGATTTTGAAGCAGGTGCCATTGTACAAAGTGAAATAAACAAACAAACCCAACTAAAAGCAGAAATAAAAAAACCCAGCAACCAATTCAACAAAAATAAAGGAGTGACTGAAGAAATCATATCCAGCACAGCGTCTGGTGTCTTCAGTGGTACAAGTGTCCCCTGAGGCATCCAGGGTCCAGTGTTTGTTGGTGGTGGCTGTGATGTCCTCAGTTTATTTTGCATTTTTATTTAAGATTAATATGAGCCCATCAATTAGGCTACAATGTTTGCATTTGTTAGGTAAGTTGTAGTTGTGTTCTGCATCCTGGAAGTGTGCCATGGACCCTTACATTGTGCCCAGGAAGGAGAGAGGTGGATTATTACACCCCATACTATCTTTAGAGCATTGTTTTTCTTTGCTTTTAAGTCTAGTTCTTTAACAAATATCCTTTAAATTTTTTTCTTTTTCTTAATGCTGTCTCAAACTAACAATAAAACTTATAAAAATGGTGTACAATTTACTTTCCTGCACAATTTCTAAATAACTACAATAGCCATCAAATTATAAATCTGATAGTGAAATATCACTATTCTCGATACTTAGGCTTCATTTAAGTTTCATCCATTATTTTAGGGCTTTTTAAAAAAAATGCCATCAAGAATAATGTATTGCATTTTAAAAAATTTCTTTTCAATTTATTTCAATCTTTAGTTTATTCTGACTTTTGTAGTCCTTTGATTTTAATTTGTCTGATATTTTCTTGTAATTAGATGCAGATTATGTACTGTAGAGGATTGAACATCATACTTAAACTAGCGGTCACAAACCTCAGAACTGATCTGAGTAATTGCAGAGAACAAGACAGTTTCCTGGCAACCCTTGATATCTCTTGTGACTTGGAGGCAAGCCACCAAGTAATTTAGTAATCCCAGAGGAGTAAAGATCAGTCCTGTGGTAGTAAGGCTGATGTTAGACATTAAGCATTTCATGGCAGTTCCTTGAAGAAGTATTGAAGAAAACACATGCAGTCTTTTTCTGATGTATGGTCCTTAAGCATGTATTTTGTTTACCCCTCAATAAAAGACTACTGCAAAAGTTGTTCAGGGCTTTCCTGCACCTTGAAGCTTGTACTCACAATTCATGTCCTGACTGATTCTTTCACGTGGCCATGACAATGTACCTTTCTCAAGATGTCGTAGACATGATTTTGTATGTTTCTCATTGCATACCAGTTGACGGCATATGTTTTTAATGTGTTTTATTACTGATGAGGATAATTTTGATCACTTGAATAAAGTGACGCCTTCCAGTAAAGTTATTTTTCCTTTTTGACATGAGTAAGGACTTAATAAAGAATTCTTTTGAGACTTTGTGAGTATCCCTTCAAATTTTTATTTATTCATTTAATTACAAAATTTAGTGTGAATATATAGATTACTATTTTATTCAGTTGATTTTAAGGCTTAACTAGCAATCATTTCAAGTCTGAAATTATCTATGATTTGGCCAATGGGAGCCCTTTTTAAATAACGATGAAGATGATTCCCTTATTACTTAAACAATTTCTCATTCTGTGGCTCAAGAAGGCATTTAAGGCTCATCATTAACTCTTCTTATTCCAACCTTGTACCTAATCCTTTCTCTACTGTGGTCTTGTTTTTGTTTTGTTAGTTAGATGGAAACCAATATTTGGGAATGAGGTATATACATTGCTATTGTCATGTTACTACCAACAAGTAGTGATAAGAAACATAGCTGCCATATTCTTTAAATTTTAAACTTAATTTTCATGTATTTAATCAATATTCTATCAATGTCACAATGTCCCATTCACTGGCCAAAGTGAGGAACCTGGAGTTTCTCATTGTGGTTGGATTTCAACATCTCATCCTGAGCTGTCCTCTTATGTAGATGCTCTCTGCACATTTCTTAGTCTCCAAATTGAAGTACTTGGATGTTTCCCTGCACATTGATTTCCTCCTCACCTTCCGTAGGCAACTGTATATTGTGTTGATTCTGACAACAATCATAACTCCTGCAAAGACATTCTTCTCATCCCACTCATGCTTTGATACCTCACATGAGTCACTACCTGCATAGCAGACTTTTGTGCCCTGTTCATAACAGAACTTTCCTACCTCCTATATACATATGTTTTCCTCATTTTTCTCAGGTTATAAACCCCATGCTGACTTCATGGGGTTTATAAATGCCAATGCCCAACTTATCTTATTTTAACACTTTGCCACACTTTGCAAGGCCTCCTTGCTCAGTTCCAATGAAAAGCTTTTGTACTGAAATATTCAGGAAAGGAAGGAAAGGGAAGACCTAAAGAAAAAAGAAAAGACAATATGCTTTTAGCATATTACTCATTTATTGAATCAATTAGAACTAATTTTTATTCTTTGAAACTTTAGAAGCTTTCCAAAAACTCACTGTAAGAAAGAACTTCCACTCATGGAACACATTTTGTGTGAATTGATAAAACTGAAGAAGCAAGAGAACTATTTGGGTGACAGCAAGCAAGATGGTGTAGTAGGAAGCTGTAGCTTTTGTTTTTCCATAGAAACATTGATACAACAATGATATTACCTTGAAGAGAAATTTATAATTTAGCTGAAAAATAGGAGCATCCCAGAGAAGCACATATTGAAAGCATTTATATTAATATGGGTAATAAGAGCATTTTTACTTTACTCATGTCAGTCCTTTCCCCCAAACTAGCTTGGCTCAATACTGCAAAAATTGCCTGTCCATGATTTCTCCTATGGAGGAGTGGTAATATTGGAGTGTATGCTAAGATATCTTGGTCTCTAAGGGCAACCAGTCTCATACCAAGCGCTGGTTGATCAGCAGACCCTATCCTCTGGATAGCTAATAACACAGAGAAGGGGATGACATTCACTTACACATATATAGCACCATTCTACAAGATTGAGAAAAGAAGCAGAATTGAGATTTTTCCTTCAGGAAGTGCCTACCCCAGCACCTTCCACAGAGTTCATTTCTCCTTAACGGATCTTGGCCCCTTATCCAAGCCAGCAATAAAGAAAAGGGGGCTGTATAGCTGACACTACTATGTGAGAGAGAGAGAACAAGAATAGCACTAAGGTTTTCCTCTAACAGAGAGGGAACAATGTGAAGGGGGCTTATCCCCAGCTTTACATTGTCCTCCTTTAGGGCTTAGTCTCTAACTTGCCTCATATCAAGTACTGAAGACTGTTAAAAATTTCTTCCAGCCAAAATTAGTCTATATATACTGGCAGAAGTAGATGCTTCTTCCAATGTGCAGACAGCAAAGCAAATATCAAAACATAAAGAACCAAGACAACAGGGCATAGATCATGAAAGAAACCAATCTTTAGTGGCCAAAACAAAAGAAACAAAGACTTGGAAATAGCTTGTGTTAAATTCAAAATAATTGTCTTAAGTAAGCTCTGAGAATTACAATAAAATACAAATAAAATAACCAAATGAAATCAATAAGGTAATACATGAATAAAATGGGAATATTAACAAAAAATGATAAAGAACCAGAGATACTAAAACTGAAGAATATAATAAATAAACAGAAAAATTTCTACAGAGGATCAAAGGCAGACTTGCTAAAGCAGAAAAAAGAATTGGTGAAATTGAAGACAGGTCATTTGGAATCTTCCAATCCAAGGAGCAAAAAATAAAAATAAAAAGAATAAAAATTGCTTGAGGAGCATATGAGACTTTATCAATCAAAACAATATAAATAGTATATAAGTACTAGAAGCAAAAAAAAAAGGGAGACAACAGGGCAAAAGCCTATTTAAAGAAATAATGGCTGAAAAAAACCTTAAATCTGGGGTGGAAAACAGATATTTAGATTCATAAAGCTCAAAGGATTCCAAATAGGTTGTATTTAAAGAGTTATATACCAAGGTACACTATATTCAAGTTATCAGAAATCAAAGACAAAGAAAGAATTTCAAAAGCAACAAGTGAAAAGGTACTTATCACATACAAGGTAGCATCTGTAATACTGTTAGTTGATTGCTCAGCAGAAACCTAGCAGAAAAGGATGGACTAGGAAGATATATTCAAAGTTGTAAAAGAGGAAAAAACTGTCAATGAATAATACTGTACTCAGTAAAGCAATACTTCAGAAATGAAGGAGCATTAAAGACTTTCCTAGATAAATAAAAATTGAGGAATTTCATTACCACTAGACCATCCTTATAAAAAATATTAAAGATAGTTTTTTAAATAGAATGAAAGGATGATAATTAGCAGCATGAAAATGTATGAAAGAATGAAACTTTTAGCTTTCTCATTGAAAAAGTTAAATATTATCTCAATTATAAAATGCTCTAATGGTGTAATGGTGTTGCATAAGTTATTATCAACTTTAGTATAGAAGTTAAATAACCAAAATATTAAAATATAACTATGATAATTTATTAATGGTTACACAATATGAAATATGTAAATTGTAACATCAGTGAAAAAGTGTAAATATGATTGAACAGAAGTAAAAGTGGAGTATCTGTAAGTGATTGAAATTAGGTTGCTATTAACTTAAAATAGACTGCTATAACTGTAAAATACTGTTGGTAATGTTCATGGTAAACACAAATACAATACCTATACTAGATACACAAAATATAGAAAGAGAGGAGTCAAAGCATAATGCTATCAAATATAAAATCACAAATAAAGATAACAAGAGAGAAAGAAAGAAACAAAGGAACTAAAATCATCCAGAAAACATTGAAAAATAAGCAATAAGTTCTCACTTATTAATAATTATTTTAAATGTAAATTTAATAATTCTTCTACAATATAACTTACAATGACCAAACGAATAAACAAAATCTAACTATATGCTGTCTACAAGAGACTCACATTAGCTTTAAGAAATACATAAACCAAAAGCAAAGGGTTAAACATTATCCCATGCAAATGGTAACCAAAGGGGAGTAGAAGTAGTTATTCTCACGTGCTATCGGACAAAATAGATTGTAAGTCAAAAACAATCACAAGAAACAAAGAAGGTCTTTATATAATGATAAAAAGGTCAATTCAACAGGCAGATATATACATATATATATATATTTTTTGTTTTGAGATAAGATCTTGTTAAATTACTAGGTTAGAATGTAGTGGTATCATTTTAGCTCACTTTGAATTCAAATTCCTGGGCTTGATGATCTTCCTGCCTCAGTTTCCCAAGTAACTTGCACTATAGGTGAATACCACCACACCTGGATAATTTTTCTATATTTTGTAGAGATGGGGTCTCCCTATGCTGTTCAGGTTTGTCTTAAACTATTGGTCTCAAGCCATCCTCCCACCTCAGTCTCCCAAAGTGCTAAAATTATAGGCATACACCACTGTGTCCAGCCTATAATTACAAATACACTGTATATGTACCCAACATTAGAGACACTAAACTGATAAAGTAAATATTAACAAATATGTAGGAAGAAATAGACGCTAAAATAATATAATTAGGGGACTTCAATATTACATTTTCCAATCATGGATAGGTCTTTTAGACAGAAAATTAATAAAGAAAAGTTAGACCTGAGCACCACTATCGACCAAATGGACCTATCAGAATGTATAGAACATTTAATCCACAGTAGCAGAATACACATTTTTCTGAGGTACACAAGGAGCATTTTCCAGGATGGGTAATATATTAGACCATAAAGCAAATCTTAAGAAATTTGAAGAGATTGACTTCATATCTAGCATCTTCTCTGACGACACTGGTTTAAAACTAGTTATGAATAACAGGAGGAATATTGAAAAATTCACAAAATGTTTTGTGTTGCTGTAACAGAATACCTGAACCTGGTTAATTTATAAAGAAAGGAGGTTTATTTAAGTTATGATTCTGGGGCTTATATACTATTCATATTATATATTCAAACCCAAGCTGGGTTTGAACCTGTCAGCTCCAGCGTATGTGGCTGGCACCCTACCCCCTGAGCTATAGGCGCCAAGTCCAGATTTTTTCTTTTTTCTTTAATAAACAATCCCTCTTACAGGAACTAAGAAGAATCATTCTCTTTGGATGGACAACATTAATCTCTTATGAGAGATCCACATTCATGACCCAAACACCTCCCAGTAGGCCCAACTTCTCTAAACTGCCGCAGTGGGGATCAAATTTTACTGTGAATTTTGGCAGGTACAAACCACATTCAAACAATAGCAAGCTGTATGTGACAATCCCACAGCTAACATCATACTCACTGTTGAAAAATCAAAAATTCTTCCTGTGAGATCAGTAATAAGAGAAATATGCCTACTTTTGCCACTTCTATTCAATGTAATACTAGAAATTTTAGCTAGGGCAGTTAGGCAAGAAATAAAAGGCATTCAAATTGGAAAACAAGAAGTAAAGCTGTCTCTTTTTCAGATGACACAATCTTACATGTAAAAATCTTGAAGACTCCATCAAAAAATTGCTAGAACTAATAATTAGTTTAGTAAATTTTTGGAGGTATAAAATAAACATACAAATATTAGTTGCGTTTCTATACATCAACAAAGAACTATCTGAAAAAAGAAATTCAAGAATTGTCTTTGCAATAATATGAAAACCATAAAATACTTAGAAATAAATTTAACCAAAAAAGTAAAAGGTCTGTACACTGAGCACCATCAAACATTGATAAAAAACATTGAAGCCACAAGTGGAAAGCTATCCCATGTTAATATGAAGGTCTGACAAATTTTCAAACTTGTCACCATGTACTTATGTTGGCAGTACTGTACAAACAACTCAGCATGATTTCATAAACCTTGGTATATCAGCATCTCACAGTTGTGTTTGTGTTGACATGCAGTGGTTTCTTGCCGGGTGGCGGCATTCATTATTGTTGTATGTTTTTGTGAGAATATCAAAGCTAATGAATTAGAGCAATGAACAAACATTCATAAATTTCTTATTAAACTTGGCAAGAGTGGAAGTGAAAACAGGGACATGTTTGTCCCACTTTAGGGGAATAATTTCATGAGGAAAGTGACAGTGTATAAATTGATTGAATGCTTTTCTGAGGGGAGAGAAAGTGTCCCTGTTGAAGAGAGATTAGGGTGGCAAGTCACAAGAGGAACTAATGAAAACAGAGCTAAACTTTTTGAATTGAACATCAAAATAGTCAGCTGTGAGAAACATAGTGGACCAAGTAAATTTAGATAGAGAATTAGGAAAATTTTACTGAAACTCTTGGCATGAGAAGATGAATGTAAAAATGGTCCTGAAGGAGCTCACCAATGAACACTGACTGTGAAGAAGTTATACAAATAACTATATTTGAACACTCTCTCTACTCACTTTATCTGCCTCCCAATAACATTTTTCTTTGAAAAATGAAGGAGATATTGAAAGGAAGACATTTTGATGATATTCAGGACATCAAGGGTAATATGATAGCTTTGATGACCATTCCAGGAAAAAGAGTTCCAAAATTGCTTTGAAGAGTGGACTAGGTGCTGACATTGGTGCATAACTTCCCAACCTACTTTGGAGGTGACTGTAATGATAGGCAACAATGAGAAATGTAGCACTTTTTTTAGGATGGATGAGTTCATGAATTTAATTGTCAGACCTCTCTATTAGAAGAATTAATATTGTTACAATGTTTATACTCCTCAATGTGATTTATAGATTTAATGTGATTCCTATCCAATGCTCAGGGCCAAGTTTCACAAAATTAAAAAACAAAAATTCGAGTGCTTCAGCACCTGAGACCAAAATGAGACCTACCCTGAGATCCATTGTACTATCAAGAAAATGAAAGAAACATCTTTGGAATGGCCTATTATAGCACTGTAATGAGCTGACCTGGGAATATCCTGCCCATCTCCTATGGGAGTCAGAGAAATTACTCCCAAAGAAACAGGAAAGTTCTGAAAGTCTTTGGTTGAGTCTTTGGGGTTCAGATCATGTCGTCAGCAAAGAGGGAGAGTTTCACTTCCTGTGCCCTCACTTGGATATTCTTTATTACCTTCTCTTGCTTGGTTGTATTGGCTACAACTTCCAGCACTATGTTGAATAGTAGTGGTGATAGAGGACAACCTTGTCTTGTTCTAGTTCTGAGTGGAAATCAAAACCACCCTGAGATATTACCTACCCCCAGTGAGAATGGCCCACATCACAAAGATTCAAAGCTGCAGACGATGGCCTGGTTATGGAAAGAAGGGAACACTTTTACACTGCTGGTGGGACTGCAAACTAATACAACCCTTTTGGAAGGAAGTATGGAGAATCCTCAAAGAACTCAAACTAGACCTCCCATTTGATCCTGCAATCCCATTACTTGGCATCTACCCAGAAGAAAAAAACATAAGGACATTTGCACTAGATTGTTTAGGGCAGTTCAATTTACAATTGCCAAATTGTGGAAACAACCTAAATGCCCACCGATCCAGGAATTGATTAACATATACATATATGTATACCACAGAATACTATACAGTCACTAAAAGGATGGTGAGTTTACATATTTTGTATTAATTTGAATGGAGTTGAAATACATTCTTCTTAGTAAAACATCACAAGAATGGAGAAGCAAGAATCCTATGTGCTCAATTCTGACATGAGGACAATTGATGGTAGAACATGGTGGGGAGCGGTATGGGGTGGGGAAAGAGGGAGGGGGATGTGGGGCCACGGTATGTGACATACCTTTTGGGACACTATTAATAGAGGAACTTCACCAAGCAAATGCAAGCAATATAACAGTATAACCTGGCTCATTGTACCCTCAATGATTCCCCAACAATTAAAAAATAAATAAATAAAATTTTAAAATCCAGATGGAACCACAAAACTCCCCAAATAGCTAAAACAATCTTAAATAAGAACAAAATATTTGGAGATATCACACTGCCTGATTTCCAAATACACTACACAACTATAATAATTTAAAACAATATGAGACTGTCATAAAAGCAATAATACAGATCCACACAAGAAAATGAAGAGTTCAGAATTAAAGCCACTCGTTTACAGTTCCATGAGCATACAATAGGGATAAAAAAGAGCCTTCTCAACTGATGGTATGGAAAAACTGGTTCTCCACATGCAGAACAATGAAATTGAAACTATTTCATATCATATACAAAAAATCTACTCAAAGTGAATTAAAGACTTAAATGTAAGACCTGAAACTGTACAACTACTAGAAGAAATAGGGAAAAGCTCCTTGGGTCTGTGCAATGTTTTTTGGATATGACTACAAAAGCACAGACAACAACAAAAAAATATACAAATGACTTTGGATCAAATTGAAAAGATTCTGTACAGCAAGTGAAAAAAAACAACAGAACAAAGAGAAAATATTTGTAACCCTGTATTTACCTGGTAAGGAACTAATACCTAAATTATAAAGGAATTCAAACAACTCAATAGTAAGAAAACAAATAACCCAATTAAAAATGGGCAAAAGATTTGAATAGACATTTCTTTTAAAAAGACATACAAAGGGCCAATGGGTATATAAAAAGGTCCTCAAAAATCACTAAGCATTTGTTTAATGTATGATCTCTCCCACAAAGCCTTGGACCTTCATGGTTTCAAATGATAATTAAGGGAAGAGTTTAGGATAGGAAGATGATAAGATAACCTATGTCCCTCTTATTATTTCATTTTCCAAGATACCATAGTGATTATTAATCTCTCAGTTAAGTTAAAATTGTTATTTTGTATTTCTCTTTTACATGTCAAAGTGCATTGCTAATTTATATACATCAAACTGCTGTAATCTGTTTATACACCCATATAGTGTCAATAAGATTTCATTTCCGGCCTTCCAAATGGAAAGCATAGGTTCATTAATTGGTTGAATAAAACGGCAGCTCTAATACCTCAGATATTCGGTCAATCTCTTTTCATTTCACTAAAGGTCAGGAATATGTGCACACATGCAAATGTGTTTTTCACAGTGGGAAAATAGATAGGTTAAAGTGATGCAATGGTTAGATATGTTGAATATTGGCAGACTAAAAAAAGTTACTAGTAAATATGTTTAAAAACCTTTGAATGATAGTCATATTACTAAGGTTTAGGGCAGTGACTGATATCTTTAAAATCCATTTTATAATCTTTAATGTAATTGCTTATAGTAAAAATGATAATTTTACAGAAAAAAGCTATTTGCATTTTAAATATCTGTGGACATAGGGAAAATTCAATTTTTGTTTTCATTTCTTCTAATTTGATTTACTTAGTTAACTTTTATGTTGCCATACAATCTTGATGTTTACCTGAAACTAATCAGTAATAACCTCACTGTACATTTGTAGCTAAGAAACACCTATAGTGGGAAGGGATTATTGATTCTTCATATTCATGTTGTTTAAAAAATTTTATTTATTAATGTGCAAATGTTTTAAAGTACAATGCTATATGTTTGTTTTCTTCAGGGATTTAGTGCTGCATATGAGGATATTAATCCTCTTAGAAATCGCAACTCTTTTATAACAGATGGGTCAGCATCCTGACTCCTGTAATGACCAAACCTCACATTTCTGAACCTTGTGGCCTCTTCATTCAGCCCTTCTGCTGTGTCGACCCAAGTATACAGTGGTATACATAATGCAAGGAACAAAACCAAAAGTCCTTTCTTCACCCTTGTAGGCAACCAGTTTATGCCCTGAAGCATGACATTTGATAACTCTTTTATTACCTGAACTTCTAACACAGTTGCTAGTCCTCACAAAATCAACCAGGTCTTTGAAAAAACTTATCACTAGAATTAAACTTGTTAACTGCTAGTAACAGAAAGTTTAACAGACTGTCTTTATCCTTCGCAGTGAACTGAGGTCTGGCATTTAGAGGAAGTTGTGGCTCTTTCCCCAGAAATTAAGCACAGAACTAAAAAAAAAAAAAAAATCTAGTTACAGTCCTAGGTAATTATTTTTATTGTTGAATTTTAAATTTCTGAAAGTTAATGCAGGTATCTTTGTCTGGGCTGCTATAATGAAAGACCATAAACTGGATGGTTTAAAATCAACAGAAACTTGTTTTTCACAGTTTTGGAGGCTGGAAAATCCAAGGGCATGGCACCAAGAGATTTGTGTCTGGTGAAGACTTATTTCCTGGGTTATAGATGGCTCTAGTCTCTATAATAAGAACACTTATTCTATTTATAAGGGCTCTGCCCTCATGGCAAAATCATCTTTCAAATGGCCGTTTCAAACACAATCTCATTGGGATTAGATCTCAATCTATGCATTTGGGCAAGACACAGATATTAAGTCAACAGCAAAAGGCAAAGGTATTTTTTTGGATAATTTAACAGTCAGATTCATTTCTCTTTATTCTTTCATGCCTATTCTATTTATCACAGACTCATAAATACTCATCCACCAAAGATCTTCATATTTCCAAGTCACTAAACTATATTTACACATAAATGCCCTGCACTCTATCAAAACTGCCTGCCCAAGACTGCCATATTACTAAATCAATTATTTCTGTTATATTTTCATCCTATCTGATCTCTCAGCCGCAATCAGCATAGCTATTAGCACCATACCTTTTTCTGGTTTCCTCTGTATTGCACCATCCTGATTTTCCTACTACCCTTCTGATTTCTTATTCCCAATTTCTTTTGCTCATCCTGTACCTAACTTAAAAAATGTATGGTTCCCCAAGGCATTACCAGGTTCATATATACTTTGGTGATAAAATCCCATCCTTTATATTGATGACCCTTATGTTTGTAACTCCAGTCCAAATCTTTCACCTGGTTCCAAAAGTAACTCTGAAGGTCTGTTTTACATTGTCACAGCCATATGTTTTAGCTGTTTTAAATTTAACAAATCTGCTATGGTCTGAATATTTATGTCTGTGGTCCTCCAAATTCGTAAATTAAAACCAAATCCCTAATGTGGTGATGTTAAGAAATGAGCTCTTGAGATGATTACACCATGAGGGTTAATCCCTCATGGATGAGATTGGTGACCTTATAAAAGACGTCTAAGGAGGCTTCTTCATCTCTTGTACCATGTGAAGATACAGATGACAAGCATTGTCTTTAAAGCCCAGAGCAAGCCCTTACCAGACACCAAATTAGCTGATACATTGATCTCATACTTCTCAGACTTCAAAACTGTAAGCAATAAATTTCTGTCATTTGTAAATTATCTAGTCTAAGCACTAAGACAGTATTCAAAACTCTTGATTACTCCTTCACACCTTAAACCCAACTTCTCCTCCAACCCAAGTGAGTATGCTGTGTCTCACTTTCCCCTATCATGAGGATTTACTACCTGCCAGGCGTAGTGGTAAAATATTGTCAAAGTCTTAGGATATAACAATTCATAGTATGGACATTATCCTTGCCCTCCAGAAAAGTGTATTCTAAAGGGGATACAGAAAAAAACAAAACACAAACAAGTGAAATTGTTACAATTTTAAATAATTTTATGAATAAAAAATCAGGAAGTGGAGGGTATAGCTAACTTCAATTGAGTATTATTTTTTAAATGGGGAAATCTTCTTTATTCCTAATTTTGTTTTTATTTTTCTGGATTTTTTGCTATGAGTGCAACGACTGGCCTCTTTCTATCCCACTTCACTTTTTCCTCAGGAGTGATGGTTGAGTTTTGTCAGAACATGCATAGCTCATTTCCTCCCTTTTTATCTTCTTTGAGAAGTGCACTTAGCTGTTCTGAACCAGTGCTTATGCTGGAAGTGTTAGAAGTCAGTGATTTAACCTGTTGTTCTCATCCTCCTTGAGATACCAGATGATTTAACCTGTTTTTCTTGTTGCCCTTGAGATACCAGGTGATCTCAATAGCTCACATCATTCTCATCAATGTTTAATGGAAGCCTCTTGCTCTTGCAGATGACAACTTCTCCTTCCAGTGTTCAGGAAGTCTTTCAGATTGGTGACTGTGACCTCAAAGACCTCGCCAAAAGAGCAGGAGCTGGCAAACATGGCCCATGGCATTAATTTGGCTCACAGCCTATTTTCATTTTATAAAGGTTGTATAAAAAAGGCAAATATGTAACAAAGACCCTAGGTAGCTTGCAAAGCCTAAAACATTTACTGTACAAATAGTCCTTTACAAAAAAATGTTTGCTGATTCCAGATGTAAATTATTGTGCCAGGAATCTTCAGAAAGAAACTGGTTAAAAAAAAATTGGAATAATAAAATACATAGGGACAAATTAGGCTTCTGGTAAATCAAGGCAGGTGACTTCAATCATTGGAGACAAGTATTTCAGTAAGTATAGACCATGCTGATTTTTGGTTTCAGCAGTTTTTAGAAACTATATTAGTTAATGTGGCCAGCATTTACAGAAATGCACCTACCTTTTAACTCTTTTTTTTTTATAATTTTATTGAATCATAATTCTGTACATTAGTGCAATCATAGGGCACAATTCATATACATTCAGAAATGTTTTGATCGTACTGTTACAGATAGCCTTCATGGCATTTTCTTGATCACTATATAAAGACA